>JAOVVI020008350.1:0-13718 GCA_028571085.2 Nepenthes alata
AAGACCAAATGACCTAACTTGCTGAGCAAGGCAGAAAGGTGATTGGTCTGATTATGTGGCAAAATTAGCACGTGTCTTAAGTATGATAGAAGAAGTTAGATCAACGGTGATGGCGCGTTTGATGTTCTTTCCTTGAAATTTCCATATCACTTCAGATTGTGGCTGCTTAGTCCCTTCCGTTGAAGTTCTTTTGATGACCAAGTATTTTCCGAGATTATGCAACAATTAGATGAAATTCAAATTTTAATTATTTTTTTAAATATAATAATTACTTTTTCAGTGGAGGAGGCTTTTTTTTATATTTTTTTTTCTAATTGTTTTTCATTAGTGTGAGGAATTTATTTTTAAAGAAGGGCAAAAAAACCAAAAACAAAAAAAAAAAAAACACTACTCTCTTTTTATAACCCAAAAAAAAAAAAAAAAAACACTCTTCTGCAATCCTCTTCGGATGAAATATAGGGTTTCTTTATTTTGTACGAATAATCACAAGTTACATATCTCAATTTTAATCATTAATTTGAACTTAAATTAGCTGCAGCTTAGTTATTTTTTTTAAAAAAAAAGGAATTATTAAAATTATTAAATTTAGTTATTTGAAAATAGTTAATTTATAATTGCCCATATTATGGTTGAAATTATAAGTTGTGAATATTGTTCTTTTCATAAAAATGCAAGTGGTACTTCTCCTTCTCCCAAAGAGATAATTAGATTTTTAAGATTTAAAAATAAATGATATTAAAAATAAGTAAATTTTTAAATTATTTTTACAATATTAATATTTATTAAATATTAAATTTAATATCTAAAAAATAATAAAAAATATCTATTCAAAAAATATTATGTAATATTTAAATTAATATTAATATATTTTTTTAATCAAATCGTCAAAATAAGAAAAATAAGATCGTATTTTTTTTAAAAAAAAAAGTAGGATCTCTAAGTTCAGTTTCGTTTGTGTAATAAACCAAACAGCCTTAAAACTGTCTGGCATGGGCCCAAATTTGCTGGAAAACCCATTACAACTGATGGACCTGATACAAAAAAGCCCATTTTCCTGGACACTGCAACTTGCACGGAGAAGCGTCTTCTCTTCTCTCTCTCTCTCTCTCTCTCTCTCTCTCTCTCGTGAATAAAAAATTTAGGGTTTGAAGCTTAATTGAAGGAGGTCGACACTGAATACTATCGCGAGGAAGAAAAGATGCCGGCGAAGATTATGGATGCGACGGTATCGAGCTTCGATCAAGTGTTCGAAAACTTCAGGAACGAAGCAGTAAATTACAAAGCCAATCTGATACTGTTCTTGGCTGATAAGGACCCTACCACTTCTCTCAGTTGGTGTCCTGGTAATTTTAATTCTCTTTTCCTTGTTTCATGGTGTTATTTGTTTCATAGGTTTCTCGCTTCTGTTCGTAAACAAAACTTCCGGTGTTTGCGATTTTCCTTTCTTTAAAATTTGTCAACTCGTTTTCTCGCTCCCAATTTGAGCCACTCTGCACATAAAAACACGCTCGTCCTTGCGGCTTTCACTTTGACATGGTGCGTCCTACTCCTATTTCGGGATCTTATACATGGTGCTACTATGATAGCAGCGACGGGGATTGATACGTGTACCGATTGGCGCCACGCTAGAAGAAGGCTAAACCAGAGAAGAAGACAAAGGGAAGGGAGGTTGACAGAAGAAAAGTAGAGGAACAGGTTAAGAAAAAGAGATCGAGAGAGAGGAAACGCAGAGAGGGAACAGGGAAGAGAAAGGGAAACCGAGAGAGGGCCGAGGGAAAGGGAGTGGGAAATCGAGAGAGCGACGGGGAAGACAGAGGGGACGAGAGAGACCACCCCAGAAGGAAGGAATATCTCTTTGTAACCATTTCCCCAATTGCAAGTATAAATGTAACTGATTCATTTGGGTTCCAACTGATTAGCTAACTGAATAGTAAAAGGAAAACGGAAGCCATAATATTACCTTCTCTTACAAAATAACCTTGTCCTTAAAGTTAAACCAAAAAAAAAATTTGATGAAGTGGTACCACTGTTTCGTAACACCATCCTCCTCCTTGACAATTGAATGCTCCACGGGTGGTTAGATTGGAACATGTCCCAATCTGGGCGTATATAGTTGCCCATCCACAATTGTTGTACGCACCATGGACCATGTGGCAACTTTGTAGCCAAAATAAGCCACCTGGATTGCCAGAGGGATCAGTGCACCGGAAATCATTCCCAACACGGCCAAGAGAAATAACTTCTGTTCCAAGGAACATGAAGTCATTGCAAATCTCCATACTTGCAATCACATTGTTGCCTTTGAAATGCTTTCACACGGATGCTGATATCGCCTTGTAGGACACCTGCGCCGGATCTACCTTGCACCCATACTCTTCGCACACCATTTCCAGCAGCACTGTTAGACTGTTGAGCCCAATCATCAGCGAAAGCTTGTCCAGAAGCACACATTCGATGTAGGTCTCCTTCCACTGGATTACCTAACACAAGTGAAACCCTTTAATAGCAGCAATTTCATGACCTCCCATGCAAGAATCTTCAGGAGTGAAATCCTTGCCCGAGGAGATGGGCTTGAGCTTATTGTTAGACTTGACATTGCTATCCCACTGATCAAATGTATATCATCGTCCTCCACAAGTGCTCGATCAGATGGAAGCCCACTTATGCTTGACATACCAGCGGAAGACAACCACGGCTTCTCCAGGAGTATTTTGAAGTAAAAATGATCAAACACAATTGGATTTCCGAAACCTTTACTTGCCAATGTATGGGCTCCAGACAATGCAACAAGCTCTTGTGTCGTGAAAGCCTTTCATTTTAAAGCATTGCTTCAGTCCAGATGCTTGAAAAGATTCTTCAGATATTCTCCCTCTAGGGTTGAAAGTCATTGAATTAAGCCTTCCCAACTGAATTTAAATATTAGGATCTCCATATAGTGAGGCAGCTTCTGCTCCACCCATAATATTTGGTTTCAAAACAACAATTCTTCTTGGGATAGGATAAGCATCTTTATTCCCCTCTGTTGGAACATGTGATGTTGTATGAAAATTTGACGTGTGACTATGGCCAGAATGACCTTGAAAACCATCCTAATGTTTATGAGAAAAGCTAATATCGATCTTCCCTGAAGCTGCCTTGCCGGATTGACATCCTCCTGCATTGACATTATGCTTCAAAGCACTTGAATTCATACTCCGGACATGCCCATAATGAAATTCATGGGCACCCTGCAGATCGTGCAGGTGCTTTGCAAACATCGAATCAGGTTGGTTGAGAAATTTTAGCAAAAGTTCTTTGTTAGAATCAAGCGCTCCCAAGGAACTACAAATTTCTTTGACTCTTGAAGTTTTTTATCAGTATAAAGGCATTTGGCATTCCTAAACTTCTGCCTGACAAAGGGTTTCTCACCTTGAATGTGCCTTCTGCTCAAAGCCATGTGAGATGGAGAACACCTTCTCGTATCCTTTGAAATCTCCATTACTTCATAAACATCTTTAAATGGTGGCTAAACTTTGAAACTTTTACAACTGGCAGGCATCAAGTCCTGTCCTAAACTATGACAATCCATGGGTTTATCCCAGCAAGGGTTGTCCAGTTCTTGCAACAAAGCAAGGGCACGAGTTTGAGACTGCGGTTTGGGATCACTAGGCACAATATTTTCATCCATACAAACATCCGTAACATATTGGCAATTCCAGCAATGCAAATTTCCTTCCATGGCCACAATGATCAAAGAATAAACATAATAAGGGCAGCAATGATCATACAATTGACTGCACTTTCCACACAAGAATACCTGTCCCCAAGAGTTCAGCATACGATTCACAGGACGACGGTCACTTCTCAAATCTTTAGTTCCACAATAATGCTCAACCTCTGCGTCGTTATACAACTCAATCAGATCAATGGGCGCTGACTGCCAAATTGCATCCTGACCCGATTGACCATTGTAATGAAGCTGTAGAAGTGACGAAGAAGTTCTTGAGGCAGACACACCATTCATCGATTCCGAAAGCATAATTTCTCTCCCATCGAGACAAAGTATGCTACAACTAATTTGGTCCTTCACTGATGAAGAATTGATGGAAACACACCAACCAATTTTGTCCCTCAAAGGGGGAATTACTTTCTTGTCTAAGAGTCAAACCGTGATAAATTGAAGTGCAAATCGGGCCGTAATAGAGGCCAGTTGTGCCATCGTCTGAACAAAGCCGTCCGCATTGGTTATCAAGCATGAGATCTGGATGACAGGTTTGGAAGAGAGAGTTTGTTGAGTAGAGCGAAGGTGGCGTTAGTGGGTGGTTGGGTAAGAGGTGGTTGTAGAGAATGGGGTCAATTCATATCCAAAGTTTCCTCGCCCAGTTTTGTAGTATCCGAGAACGATACAAGTGGCCATAATAGGGGGTCACGACGAATTGCCATTTCTTTATGAGGCTTTGGAGGGACAGTGGCAGAAGAGGGAGATTGCAGTGAGACTTCTAGGGTGTGAACAAACTGCTTGGAGGGCGACGGGCAGTGAAAATGTAAACATCCAGCACTATCGATTCTATTAATTAGAAATGGAATAAAAGTAACGATCTGGGCATCGGTTAATGCTGGTGATAGTAAGGGTTGGGGCTGAGCAATTTGGGATAAATTTTCGAATGTGAGAGTCGTGAATGATGAGGAAGTTGGAGAAAGAAGGAGATTTGTACACGACACCGTTTGGTGTTCGATTAGAGTTGGTGGGCCTTCATCAAGGGGTTGCTGGGTGTGTGCCTTGGTGGAGGCAAAGCTAGTGTTGCGGTTGTCTAGTGGAAGTACAAGTACAGACGCAACAAATGGCGCAATTTCTGATTGAGGTAAAGGAAGATAAAGAGCGGTGGTGGTGCCTGGCAAAGTTGGTAGCGTTCTGAGTAAGGTTAGCGTTCCGAGTAAGGTTTGGGTTGGGATTTGTAAATGCGGTAGTGGAATCACAGTCAAAGATGGGCTAAACACAGTGACGACTGGAAGCAACGGTGAAGGATGGAAAATCACAGATGGAGAAGCCACAAGTGAGGAATGATTTACTGACCAGTTTCACTCGATTCTGTAAAGTGATTGTCGGATTTCAGCGATGGTGTGCTGGGTTTGTGCGCTAATGGAAGCAGTGGTGGTAGTACTTGCAGCAAGGATTGTTGTATTTCGCCGAACGATCGCCGTGATATCCTTCATGTCCTTCGACAACTGTGTAATGGAAGTTTCAAGTGTAGTCAGTTCTTCGATTATCAGCTCCTCTGTCATGTCTCAATAAGAGTACCAAATGATATGTGCACGGATTGGCAGTGGCGCCGACATCATTCAAAGAAGGCTAAAACAGAGACGAAGATAAAAGGAGGGGAGGTCGACAGAGAAAATGTTTAGGAAGAGGATAAGAAGAAGAGATCGAGACAGAGAAAACACAGAGATGGAATAGGGAAGAGAAAGGGAAATTGAGAGAGGGCAAAGGGAAAAGGGAGTGGGGAAATTGAGAGAGACAGTGAAGACAAAGGGGACGAGAGAGAAGACCCCATAAGGAAGAATCTCTCTTTGTTACCATTCTCTCAATTGCATGGTATAATATATATAGTACAAATGTAATTGATTCGGTTGGGTTCCAACTGATTAGCTAACCAAACGGTAACCAAATAATAAAAGAAAAACGGAAGCCGTAACATGGATTCTTCTTGTCTCTCGGCTTTCACATAACCTACTTAGAACAAAGTAGTTCATTTAGTCATTTCTCTTACTCTTCCTGCACTTTGCTGTAAGGAAATGTATGCGAGGCAAGGCACAAGCGCTTGAGCCATGTCAAGGCAAATATGAAGTTTAAATGCTTTAGCTTGCCTATTGACTTCGACAACACCAATTTGCATCATTGTTTTGCTCAGATTGTGTGAGAGCTGAACCTATAATATACAAGAAATTGGAAGCATTGTCTGACGATGTCGTGCTATTAAGAGCTTACGTTGGAGACCGGCCGGCATGGAGGAACCCTCAGCATCCATGGAGAATCGATTCGAGATTTCAGCTCAGGGGGGTCCCGACGCTCATCCGTTGGGAGAAGGAATCGGTCAGCAGCCGACTTGAAGACCATGAAGCCCATCTTGAAGACAAGATTGATTCCCTTATTGCTGCTGGCAAATAAATCTTTTAAATAAGTATTTACAATATCTATATTGCCTGGCCTTGTTTGTTTTGAGAATGAAAGTATGGTTGTCAGCCAAATTATAACACTTGATGCACAAGTCCTTGTGGAATTTAATGGCTGAAGGATTTGGCTTGGTTGGGCTGTGGATGAAGACATAATATGGATTGTGCTTTATTGACATCAAATATATATTAACATATGATATATCAAAACATATATATTTTAAAATTTGTAAATTGGCAGTGAAATAATGGCTAGCATATGGAACATGTTTGACAATATCATGTAAATATTTGATATATTATATAATATTTTAATTATTAATTAATAAATTATGATATATTATCGATATAATAATATATCACGATATTATACGATAGCATGGGTCATGCCTAAATCAGCTACTACAGAGAATATGCTTATTAATTAGTTAAAGTTTTAGATGAAATACAACCAAATAACCAAGTTACTAAAAAGGCATACCTAAGCATTAGGCCATCCACACAACTATGGCCGTCCCCATGCAGCTCCTCTCACGTCCGGGGCCTGTTAAAATCCTCTAATTAATTGAGCTTCATTAGTTGGTTAAAATTGAATGACGAGAAAAAATATATAAATTTATTTTATATTTTAATGACATATTTCAGTCTACGCTTCCTAATTATTTTACTTAATTTAGGAAGGCAAGTAGGGCGGATTAATGAGAAGGCCGTAACAGCTCCCCTCTCATTCTTTTGGTGGAGTCGTTATGGTCTTTTCAGCGTCTTAGCTCCCTTGTATGCCCCCCTTGTGTACCCAAGGATCAATATTGAAATTTATAGAATAACAGATAAATATCATATCAATTATTATGAGTACTTAATGTGATTTTCACCACCTATTTTCTATCTTCTAGTTTCGGCAATTTGATGTACAAAAGAGTCGAAATGATGGAAGAACTATATTAATTCTCCTTTATTTGCTCAAGACAGTGTCTTTGAAGGATGCAAGCAAAGAACTGATACGACTGCCACAGTCCTATTGCTGCTTCCTCGATCGGAGGAAGAGAGTCGAGACAAAAAAAAATCAGAGAAAGTGTGTGAATGTTTGCCGAATAGTCAAATTGGGTTCGCCACCCACTTTGATTTCGACTATTGTTGCTTTCTCGATCCAACCCCGAGACAATTCACACTCCACTCTCTCAACCCTAACCCATGCATGGAGGACAGTAGGGCACATTGCCTGTGCAAATGGAGACCAAGGATTTAAGGAGTACTGGAATTCGGCGAACGATGCCAGGAGGGAGACCTCAACATGAACTCCAAAACTCCAAAACTGCCTAACCGATGAAATGCCATATGAAAATGCTGCAAAATCTCACACGATCATATTATGTGAATCCGAAAAAACCTAACATTGGAATACCTAAGAGTCAAGATCCAAAACTGAATCAACCCCCCGTACATAAATTGAGAACCAAAACAACCTGACACTCCGAATAAACTGACCTAAACCCATCTCAATGCCACCCAATATCCAAATTCACTTAAGTTCTAAGCAAGATACTGAAAAAATGACTTGGTTCAAACTGAACTAATGAGCCAATTGCCGAGGAAAGTAAACAAGATTGTGCAAAAAAAAAGAAAATGCAGCACTTAAAATTCGAAGACAAAAACATCGAGAATCAAATGCCAAACCACAACATCAAACCTCACAACCCAATACCAGAAAAACCCTGCAATCTTACCAAATGCAATCTCGACAATGAGCAAAGGATCATTCGATTGAAACCCTGAACATTTTAATTTTAAACTGTCAGTTTACCTCAGTTAATTGGAAGCTTCCTTCGCTTGTAGCGTACCATCACTTTTCCTTTCACACCTACAACCATGGCATTCCAGTCGATTTCAGGGAAAGGCGAAATGAGTTCCAGTTCGAAATTTCTCAGCAAATGGCTCCATATTGCCTTTATCTGAAGATAAGCAAATGGTTCCCCGAGACATCCGTGCCTGCCCCCTCCAAAAGATATGTACGAGAACGGCCCGGCTACCTTATCTTCTTCCCTTCCAGGAGCAAATCTATCGGGATCATATGCGTCCGGATCTTTAAATATATGCGGGAGACGATTCGCAAAAGCTGGTGAGGTAGCAACAATATGTCCCTTCGGGATATCATATTTTTTCCCGTCCCGAGTAGTCACACTGAAATCACTGTGTGAGTATCGCAGCAGCATTATCAATGGAGGGTGGAGTCTCAATGCTTCCTTGATGCACCGATACAAGACTTCCATCTCAGATAGAATATCATGATCGATTTTGTCACCGTGCTTCTTCATGACGCTCTTTTGCTCATCTAAAACGGCGGAGAGGAATTGTTTATGCTGTAGAAGGTAAGCTCCTGTCCATGTCGATGTGATTGAACTTGTATGCTGGCCGGCAAAGAGAGCGGCAATTAGCATGCCTGTGACCTCTTCCTCAGTGGTAGTGCGGCCATCTTTGTATTTTGAATCGATGAAGCACTGAAGCATGTCACTCTCACACTGGCCGGAGCTTTTACGAGATGTTATAATGTCAGTGAAAATCTCTGCAAGCCTCTTACGAGCGCGATCACGACGGCGATGGGCTGGGATGGGAAGGTAGGGGAAGATAACACTGATTGGTTGCATTCCATTATCGAGATCGTGGAAGAGAGCAGATACATCATCGAACAGCTTATCTCGAACTTCCCGGCCCAAAAGGCACCTACTTGCTGTCAAGATAATAAGATGCTCGAGCTCGTATTTCAAATCGATCTCCCCAGTATCACCCCATTTGGAGAAGTACTCCTGCAATTTTCCATACAAAGAGTATTCCTCAGGAAGAGAAAAATAGCAGCTTATAGTTCCATCCCAATGGCAACTGCCAAACGATTAAAATGGAAAAGCAACGTATACCATCTTTTTTCACAGCCGATACAACCGTGACGCCTTCATGTTTAGGATTGGAAAAACATTGAAAGAAAACAAGTCCTTCTACAGAAATCGCCAACCAATAATGTTTAGGAGAAATATCTCCAACATCAAAATGATATGGATAATAGAAACATCATTTAGCTCCCATACCCACATAAATCACAAAGAAATTAAAAAAGGATGGATAGCATTCAGGACCAACGTAACACAAAATTGAAGATAACTTGATCATGTCCTCGTCCATGTTAACAGAAAAGGGTTGATTAGTTCTTACAAAAAAAATCAGCTTATAACGCACGTTTTTGTTCTGCAGTCCATGGGCTGTGCAAAGAATATATGAGCCACCTAACCTTGCAAAAAGGAGCCCAAGCACAATCTTACCTTGAATTCATCAACTCAATTAAGTTTAAGTTAAGAACAAATACACATCATATATCAAATAAATGCCTCATCCCATCTAACCTCAAATTCATCAACTAATTTCAGTTAAATCAAAATTCAGAATTTAATACATATGTCAATGAACAAACTCATCTCAAGCTATTAGATGAAAGTGAAAAAAATACTTTCATATGCTCCCACTAATAATACCGTATGGCTTGAAGCCTGAACTCAGACACAAGGCCATCTCTTGACATATGCTGAAATATAACTTCAAGAGTGGGAGCTCTCAACTCATTAAGCAAACTCACCCAAAGAAACTCTGATACTGTAACACCACAAGTCCCAAGTCAAGAAGTTGAGGCCTTTGCCTTCAGCTTATAAGTACCCAAATGGCACAAGAGAGTACAAGTAACTAAGTGAGCTCCTCAGGGCATTACAGATTCTACAAGAGCTTACCCATACAGCGTCATGTAGGCGCTCAGGCTTTTCATCCATTTTTTGGACCCCACAAGGTGTTTAAGGTTCAAACCTTATGAACCGAGATTTAGGCCTGCAAGTCATACAAATGACCTACTCTAGAAGTCTGAAGATCCCTTTGTGACACGTTGTGATGAGGAGGTCACAACTTAGAGCTTGGGAAATAACACCTCAAGTACCTTTGGCTTATAAGTAGCTAAGTAGACTATTACTAGCACTAAGAGTTTTTTTTTTTTTTTTTAACACAGCCTAAGCAAGGACAAAGGAACCGAGGAGCTCGATTGTTGAACCAGTAGCCTACTTGGAGCATTACCAGTGGTATCAATCTAACATGCAGGCTTGCAAGCTTTTCATTCTATTTATTGGCCCGATTTGACATTAATGCTTTGAGCTTTGCAATTGGCTTGCGCCCGCAAGTCACGGCACCAACCCTCTACCAGGGAAGCCTTGAGAATCTCATAGATGATAATATCGGCTGATATGTTACAGTATTAACGATATATCATAATAAATCGACCGATATAGCCCTATCCGTTTACGATTTTTAGAAATTTTTTTCTTATGATATATCCGATATCGATACATATCGTTTCATATGTCCAATACTAATATAACCGTAACCAATACCGATATTTTCATCCATGCTTGAGATCCATCCATAATGTGTTGCAACAAGGACAATATATTTGTGTTGTGACCAAGTCTTTGTATACCTAAGTGCGCTATCACCAACAATAACAGCTCTACTGTTCTCTTGGACAAAAGTGAAAACAAATTACCTTCTAATATTACAGATAAATAACAACTATTCCCATAACTTTTGTTTTGGTAATGAACTCTTCACAGTAACTTTTGCTCCTGTGAAGGCCCAAAGAACAATATAATACCATGTAACCAACATGAAGCATCCAGTCTTTCCAGATTCATGATAATTACAGGTATTAAAGCAGATGAAGTAGTATAATATTACCAGTAAGTGATAGATCAATCAATAGGCAATAAGCAATGAGCAATGAGCAATGAGCAATAAGCAATGAGCAATAAGCAATATGCTATAGGCAGAGGCATCTATACCTCAGCTTCAAAGACCATATGATCAACATAACTTTTCAATTTATTCACCCTAAGAGCCTCCGTGAAGAAGCGAAACTGCTCCTGCCGCACGGAATAATCCACATCAAACACAACACCTGGTCCAAAAGTTGGAACATTGAAGCGGTAGACCTCCTGCTGGCTGAGATCGGACTCGGATGCCTTGAAGAAATGGGCTGAGACCTCAGGTCCGATCAAGAAGGTGATGTTCTTGGTACCCATCAGATTCAAAGTGAACACATTACCGAGCTTCGGAAACTCCTCTCGTAGCATGATGATCGGACCTTTGATAAAGCGGAGGAGGCCGCCGATTAAAGGTGGCGACGCCCTTACCACAGGCGGAAGGTGTCTTTTTCTGGAGGATCTCGACATCAAAAGGGATGAGATGAGCTTAGCAACCACAAGTGTCGCCGCCATGAGAAGCCCCACATTCAACAACTTGTTATTCACCTCCATCCTTTGTGATTAGCAGCAAAAATTAACACAGAAAGAAATAAATCACGTCATTGAAAATTGGTGTCTAGTACCAAAAACTTGGAACTGGAAAATTCAAAAAAAAAAAAAAACGCCATTGAAGAGGAAGAAAAAGAGTGGATAGTACCAACACTATCAACAGTGTAGAGTGAACTTAAAGTCAACCATCGTCAGACAAACTTCCAAAAACAAACTAGAATATCATTTTTTACTTTTTTTGAGCAAAAAGGAGTGATAGGAGGTCATATTCCAACAAGTTCCTTTTTCAGATCTAGAAAATTTTGAATCAGATAAAGCACGAACAATTTGTAGAAGAATGTAAAATGTCTTTACCTAAATCGAATCAAATAAGTAGTTCGGGATACTTGATAGCAAGTTCTGATTTCAACAGACAGAATCGACTAATTGTAGGAGTGTTTTAGTTGAACCATAACAATCGCCGATTGATAGAAAAAGAAATGAATTCATGCATCACAAAACCAATGCAACAAGATAATCGATAAAAAAAAAAGGCAAATATTGAGAAGAAGTGCATGAAGTATGCAGTTGCAAACCTAATTACAGGAGGAAAGATTGTCGACTGATCGAGATGGAGATCGAGAGAGAGAGAATTCCAAATTTTCAAAGGCAATTAAATCGATTATGAAATAAAATAATATATTTGAAATCTTTATATAAATAATCTATTAAAAATAAATAATAAATAAAATACTAATTAAACATTATATAAAAACAGTGGCGAGGAGGAAGAAGAAGCTGAGTTGAGCCACCGAAGGAGCCACGTTTTATTCTAATTTTTTGCAGTTTTATTCTAAATTTTATTTTAGGTAATTTGATAAAAATAATATTTTAATATTAATTTATATTAAGAAAAATTTATAAAAAAGTGAAAGTATTCTTAATATTTTATTTTTTTAATTTTATTTAATGTCAATATTATTTTATATAAGAAATCAAGTTATATTGTGTAAATTCTTTTATGTAGAAAAAATGATTACTAACATAAAAATTGATAAAATAATTTAAAAAGGCTCAAGTATATTTTTTCTTTAAAAAATATATTTTTTAATCATATTTTAAATTATATGATAATAAACATATTATATCAAAAATTTTTGAAGTTGCAAAAAAAAAAAAAAGGGTTGATGCCTATTTGAAAGTTTTTTTTTTATATCATATATATGTTGTGTAATATGGAGATATGATTTGATTTGTAAATTTGTTCACATAATATATTTTTTACTAAAATCAGAAGGTAATAAAATTTTCAATAATAATAACAAATTTTATTTTTTTCTATAATTCCTACATAAATTAATATAGATTCTAATTTTGAAGTGATATATACTTTGTAAATTGCTTAGTACTTGAAGAATCATTGATATTTTCAATCACATTATAAATGTAAGATTTAATTATTTATCATCTTTTTGTGTTAATTTTTGAATTTATATTTTTGTATAAAATGTGTATAAATTCATGTTTAATGAATTATAAATTTAGATATCCATTAACAAAACGGGTTGTGAATTAACTAACAAGAAATTATACTAATATTTTCAAATTTATAAGTTTTAAGCTAAAATAATTTTCAATAGTTTCTGATGAGTCCCAGCACCCAAGGTCCAAAGTCACGACCACGGACCAAGAAGACAAACTGACCCAAGAGGCCCAAAAGCCCAACTCAACCCAAGGAGCTAAGTTGACCTTATAAGCCTAAGGACCTAGGCTAATATCCCAAGAAGCCTAAATAGCGACAACGGTCCGAGAGGCCAGTTTGACCTAAAAAGTACGAGGACGCCACAAGAGGCTTACGTCATCAACAAACCCAGCTCAACAAACCCGAAGACTCAAAGGGCTTTCAACGGACGAGGACAGCCTCGACGTTTCTGTGCCCTCATGACAAGGAATCAAAATGACCTAGCACGCCAACTCAGATGATTCACTGTTATCAAGAGGTACACGTTCTCTGCAACGCAACACCCCCGTAGGAAATCACGACGCTTAGAGCACGCGCCATCATGAAAGATCCAACGGCTCCTGACACGCCGGATACGCAGAGCTGGCGTCCCTGACACGTCAGTGCCATGTATCTCCTTGCCAACGGTATGATTTTTCCCTATAAATATCCCACTCAGGCAACAAAGAAAGGATTCCACCAACTGTTATTTTGGCGCACGTATTATGAACAACTCCCAAACGTAAAGAGCAAGA
>JAOVVI020008351.1:0-14237 GCA_028571085.2 Nepenthes alata
GCGAGTGTCGCTCCCAGCACCTCCAGAGTCGCACCCATCACCGCGAGTGTCACTGCCAGCACCTCTGGTGTCGTGCCCATCACCGCGAGTGTCACTCCTAGCACCTCTAGTGTCACGGCCTGCACTGCCATTGTCGCTCCCAGCACCTCCAGTGTCGCGCCCAGCACCTCTAGTGTCACTCCTAACACCTCTAGTGTCATTCGCTGCACCTCAAGTGTCGCGCCTAGCACCGCGAGTGTCGCTCCCAGCACCTCCAGTGTCGCGCCCAACACCCCGAGTGTCGCTCCCAGCACCAGCAGTGTCTCGTCCAGCACCGAAAGTGTCCCTCCCAACACCTCAAATGTCACATCCAGAAACACTAGTGTCGCTTCCAGCACCTCCAATGATGCGCTCAGCACCGCGAGTGTCCCTCCCAACACCTCCAGTGTTGCGTCAAGCACCGCGAGTGTCACTCCCTAGACCTTCAGTGTCGTGCCCAGCACCGCAATTGTCCCTCCCACTACCTTCAGTGTCGCCACCAGCACCGCGAGTGTCACTCCCAGCACCTCCAGTGTTGTGCCCATCACCGCAAGTGTCACTCCTAGCACCTCCAGTGTCGCACCCAGCACCGCCGGTGTCGCGCCCAGCACCTCCAGTGTCGAGCCCAGCACACCTAGTGTCGCTGCTAGCACCTCCAGTGTCGCGCCCAGCACCCCGAGTATCGCTGCCAACACAACCAGTTTCGTGCCCAGCATCGCGAGTGTCCCTCCCAGCACCTCTAGTGTCGCACCCAGAAATGCCAATGTCGCATCCAGCACCTCCAATGTTGCGCCCAGCACCGCGAGTGTCGCTTCCAGCACCTCCAGTGTCGCGCCTAGCACCTCGAGTGTCGCTCCCAGCACATCCAGTGTCACGCCCAGCACCGCTAGTGTCGCTCCCAACACCTCCAGTGTCACATCCAGCATCGCGAGTGTCGCTCCTAGCACCTCCAGGGTCGTGACCAGCGCCGCGAGTGTCGCTCCCAGCAACACTAGCGTCGTGCCCAGCACCCCGAGTGTCGCTCCCAGCCCCTCTTGTGTCGCGCCCAACACCTCAAGTGTCGCTCCTAGCACCCGGAGTGTCGCTGCCAACACCTCCAGTGTTGCGCTGAGAAATGCCAGCGTCGCACCTAGCACCTCCAGTGTCGTGCCCAGCACCACGAGTGTCACTCCCAGCACCTCCAGTGTTGCACCCATCCCCACGAGTGTCACTCCTAGCACCGCCAGTGTCGCACCCAGCACTGATAGTGTTGCTCCCAGCACTTCCAGTGTCATGCCCAGCACCCCTAGTGTCGGTCCCAGCATCTCCAGTACCGCGCTAGGCACTACGAGTGTCGCTCCCAGCACCGCGAGTGCACCTCCGTGCACCTCCAGTGTCGCGCCCAGCACAGCGAGTGTCACTCCCTGCACATCCAGTGTCACGCCCAACATTGCGAGTGTCGCTCCCAGCACCTCCGGTGTCGCCCCCAGAAACGTGAGTGTCGCTCCCAGCACCTCCATTATCGCGCCCATCACCGCAAGTGTCCCTCCTAGCTCCTCCAGTGTCGCGCCCATCACCGCCAGTGTCTCTCCCAGCACCTCCAGTGTCACGCCCAGCACCCCTAGTGTCTCTCCCAGCACCTCCAGTGTCGCGCCAAGCAACCCGAGTGTTGCTCCCTGCACCTCAAGTGTTGATCCTAGCACCGCGAGTGTCGCTCCCAGCACCTCCAGTGTCGCGCCCAGCACCCTGAGTGTTGCTCTTAGCACTAGCAGTGTCGCGCCCAGCTCCTCGAGTCCCTCCCAGCACCTCAAGTGTCGCGTCTAGAAACGCAAGTGTCGCATTGATCACCTCAAATGTTGCGCCAAGCACTGCTAGTGTCACTCCCAGCACATCCAGTGTCGCACCCAGCACCGTGAGTGTCGCTCCCAGCACCGTGAGTGTCGCTCCCAGCACCTCCAGTGTCGCATCCAGCACGGCGAGTGTCGCTCGCTGCACCTCCGGTGTCGAGCCCGGCACTGGCAGTGTCGCTACCAGCACCTCCAGTGTCGTGCCCAGCACCGCGATTGTGATTCCTAGCACCTCCAGTGTTGTGCCCATCACCGCGAGTGTCACTCATAGCACCTCAAGTGTCGTGCCCAGCACCGCCAGTGTCACTCCCAGAACCTCCACTGTAGCGCCCAGCCCCCCTAGTGTTGCTCCCAGCACCTCCAGTGTCGCGCCAAGCAACCCGAGTGTCGCTCCGTGCACCTCAAGTGTCGCGCCTAGCACCGTAAGTGTCGGTCCCACCACATCTAGTGTCGTGCCCAGCAACCCCGGTGTTACTCCCAGCACCAGCAGTGTCGCGCCCAGCACCACGAGTGTCCCACCCAGCACCTCAAGTGTCGCGTCTAGAAACACAACTGTCACATCCAGCACCTCCAATGTTGCACCGAGCACCACGAGTGTCGCTCCTAGCATCTCCAGTGTCACACCGAGCACCGCGAGAGTCACTCACAGCCCCTCCAGTGTCGCGCCCAGCACCGCGAGTGTCGAACCCAGCACCTCCAGTGTCGCGACCAGCATCGCGAGTGTCGCTCCCAGCACCCCAGTGTCACACCAGGCACCGCTCTTGTCACACCCAACACCTCTACGGTCGCACCCATCACTGACAGTGCCACACCGAGCACCTACAGTGCCGCATGCAGCACCGCGAGTGTTGCTCCCAGCACCTCCAGTGTCGAAGCCAACACCGCGAGTGTCGCTCCCAGCACCTCAAGTGTCACTCCCAGCACCATGAGTATCGCTCCCAGCACCTCCAGTGTCGTGCCCAGCTTCGCTAGTGTTGCTCGCAGCACCTCCACTGTCATGACCAGCACCGCGAGTGTCGCTCGTAGCACCTCCAGTGTCGCACCCAGCATGGCCAATGCCACTCCCAGCACCTCCAGTGTCGCGCCCAGCACCGCGAGTGTCGCTCCAAGCACCTCCAGTGTCGCGCATCTTACCGCAGGTGTCGCTCCCAGCACTTCCAGTGTCGCGCCAAGCTACCCGAGTGTCGTTCCCAGAACCTCAAGTGTCGCTCCCAGCACCGCGAGTGTCGCGCCCAGCACCTCTCGTGTTGCGCCCAACACCACGAGTGTCTCTCCCAGGTCCTCCAATGTCGGGCCCAGCACCGCGAGTGTCCCTCCCAGCACCTCCAGTGTCGCACCCAGCAACTCAAGTGTCATGCACAGCGCCGCGAGTGTCGCTCCAAGCACCTCTATTGTCGCGCCAAGTAACCCGAGTGTCGCGCTCAGAACCTCAACTGTTGTGCCTAGCAATGCGAGTGTCGCTCCCAACACCTCCATTGTCGCGCCCATCAACGCGAGTGTCACTCCAAGCACCTCCAGTGTCGCGCCCAGCACCGCCAGTGTCGCTCCCACTTCCTCCAGGGTCGCGCCCAGCACCCCTACTGTCTCTCCCGGCACCTCCAGTCTCGCGCCAAGCAACCTGAGTGTCGCTCCCTGCACCTCAAGTGTTGCTCCTAGCACCGCGAGTGTCGCTCCCAGCACCTCCAGTGTTGCGCCCAGCACCCCGAGTGTCGCTCCCAACACTAGCAGTGTCGCGCCCAGTTCCCCGAGTGTCCCTCCTAGCACCTCAAGTGCCCCGTCCAGAAATGCAAGTATCACATCCATCTCCTCAAAAGTTGCGCCCAACACCGCGAGTGTCGCTCCTAGCACCTCCAGTGTCGTGCCCCGCACCGTGAGTGTCGCTCCCAGCACCTCAAGTGTCACGTCCAGCACCGCAAGTGTCGCTCCCTGCACCTCCAATGTCACGCCCAGCACCAGGAGTGTCGCTCTTAGTACATCCAGTGTCGTGCCCAGCACCGCGAGTGTCGCTCCCAGCACCTCCACTATCGCGCCCATCACCGCGAGTGTCACTCATAGCACCTCAAGTGTCACACCCAGCACTACCAGTGTCGCTCCCAGCACCTCCACTGTAGTGCCCAGCACCCCTAGTGTCACTCCCAGCACCTCTAGTGTCGCTCCCAGTACCTCCAGTGTCGCGCCAAGCACCCCGAGTGTCGCTCCCTGCACCTCAATTGTCGCGCCTAGCACCGCAAGTGTCGCTCCCACCACCTCTAGTGTCGCGCCCAGCACCCCGGGTGTCGTTACCAACACCAGCAGTGTCGCGCCCAGCACCACGAATGTCCCTCCCAGCAACTCAATTGTCGCGTCCAGAAACGCCAGTGTCGCATCCAGCACCTCCAGTGTCGCGCCCAGCACCTCCAGTGTCGCGCCCAGCACCGCGAGTGTCGATTCCAGCACCTCTAGTGTCGCGACCAGCATCGCGAATGTCGCTCCTAGCACCCCCAGTGTCACGCCAGGCACCGCTATTGTCGCACCCAGCACCTCTAGGGTCGTGCCCAGTACTGCCAGTGCCGCTCTGAGCACCTACAGTGTCGTGCCCAGCATCGCGTGTGTCGCTCCTAGCACCTCTAGTGTCCAGCCCAGCACCACGAGTGTCGCTCCCAGCATCTCAAGTGTCGCGCCCAGCACCACGAGTATCGCTCGCAGCACCTCCAGTGTCTCGACTAGCACCGCAAGTGTCGCTCCCAGCTCCAATGTCGCGACCAGCACCGCGAGTGTCGCTCGCAGCACGTCCAGTGTCACACCTAGCACCGCCAATGCCGCTCCCAGCACCTCCAGTGTCGCGCCCAGCACAGCAAGTGTCACTCCCAGCCCTCCAGCGTCGTGCCCAACACCGCGGGTGTCGCTCCTAGCACTTCCATTGTCGCGCCAAGTAACCCCAGTGTCACTCCCAGAACCTCAAGTATCGCGCCCAGCAACGCGAGTGTCGCACCCAGCAACTCCAGTGTTGCACCCAGCACCGCGAGTGTCTCTCCCAGTACCTCAAATGTCTGGCCCAGCACCCCGAGTGTCGCTCCCAGCACCTCCAGTGTCATTCCCAGCAACGCCAATGTCACACCCAGCACCTCCAGTGTCGCGCCCAGCACTGCGAGTATCGCTCCAAGCACCTCTAGTGTTGTGCCAAGCAACCCGACTGCTGCGCCTAGAGCCTCAAGTGTCGCGCCCAGTAACGCGAGAGTCGCTCCCAACACCTCCATTGTCGCGCCCATCACCACGAGTGACACTCCTAGCACCTCCAGTGTCTTGCCCAGCACCGCTAGTGTCTCTCCCAGCACCTCCAGTGTCGCGCCCAGCACCCCGAGTGTCGCTCCCAGCACCTCCAGTGTCGCGCCCAGCATTGCGAGTGTCACTCCTAGCACCTCAAGTGTCAATCTCGGCACTACCTGTGTTTCCCCTAGCACCTCTAGTGTCACGCCCAGCATCGCCAATGTCGCACCCAACACCTCTAGTGTCGCGCCCAGCTCCAAGAGTGTCATGCCCAGTACCTCCAATGTCCTGCCCAGCACCCCGAGTGTCGCTCCCAGCACCTCCAGTGTCGCGCCCAACACCACGAGTGTCGCTCCCAAAACCTTCAGTGTCACGCCCAGCACCGCGAGTGTAACTCCCAGCACCTCTAGTGTCGCGCCCTGCACCGCTAGTGTCACTCCCAGCACCTAAAGTGTCGCGCCCGGCACCACCTGTGTTGCTCACAGCACCTCCAGTACCACGCCCAGCATCGCCAGTGTCGAGCCCAGCACCTCAAGTGTCGCGCCCAGCACCGTGAGCGTCGCTCCCAGCACCTCCAGTGTCGCTCCCAGCACCGCGAGTTTTGCTCCCAGCACCTCCAGCGTCGCTCCCAGCACTGCGAGTTTTGCTCCCAGCACCTCCAGTGTCGCGCCCAGCACCCCAAGTGTTGCACCCCGCACCTCCATTGTCGCGCTCATCACAGATAGTGTCGCTCCCAGCACCTCCACTGTCGCACCCAGCACCGCGAGTGTCACTCGTCGCACCTCTAGTGTCACACCCAGCACCGCCAGTGTCGCAACTAGCACCTGAAGTGTCGTGCTCAGCACAGTGAGTGTCGCTCCCAGCACCTCCAATGTCGCGGTCAGCACCGCGAGTATCACTACCAGCACCACCAATGTTTCATCCAGCACCGCGAGTGTCGCTCCCAGCACCTCCTGTGTCTCGCGTAGAACCACGAGTGTCGCTCCCAGCACCTCCTGTGTCGCATCCAGCACCGTTATTGTTGCTCTAAGCGCCTCCAGTGTCGCGCCCATCACCGCGATTGTCGCTCCCAGCACCTCCAGTGTCACGTCCAGCACCCCGAGTGTCGCTCCCAGCACCTCCAGTGTCTCGCCCAGCACCACGAGTGTCGCTCCCAGCACCTCCAGTGTCGCGCCCAGCACCGCGAGTGTTGCTCGCTGCACCTCCTGTGTCCCGGCTAGCACCGCGATTGTCGATCCCAACACCTCCAGTGTTGCAGGCAGCACCGCGAGTGTCACTCCCAGCATCTCGAGAGTCGCGCCAAGCCCCACGAGTGTCACTACCATCACCTCCATTGTCGCGCCTAGCACCTTGAGTGTCCCTCCCAGCGCCTCCAGTGTCGCTCCCAGCACTAGCAATGTCGCTCCCAGTACCTTCAGAGTCGTGCCCAGCACTGCGAGTGTTGCTCCTAGCACCTCCAGTGTCGCGCCCAGCATCCCGAGTGTTCGTCACAGCACCTCCACTGTCACACCCAGCGGCCCGAGTGTCGCTCCCAGCACCTTCAGTGTCGCGCCCAGCAATGCCAGTGTCGCTCCCAGCACCTTAGTGTCGCACCCAGCAGCACGATTGTGGCTCCCAGCACCTTAGTGTCGCACCCAGTAGCACGATTGACGCTCCCAGTACCTACAGTGTCGCGCCCAGCACGCCATTGTCACTCCCAGCCCGGCGAGTGTCGCTCGAAGTATCTCCACTCTCCCGCCCAGCGCCGCAAGTGTCGCTCCCAGTACCTCTAGTGTCGTACCCAGCACCGTGAGGTTCGATCTAAGCACCTCGAGTGTCCCGCCTAGCAGCTCAAGTGTCCCGCCTAGCACCTCCAGTGTCGCGGCCAGCACTACCAGTGTCGCTCCCAACACCTCAAGTGTCGCGCCCAGCTCCGCGATTGTCTCTCCCAGCACCTCCATTGTCACGCCCAACACAGCGAGTGTCGCTCCCAACACCGCCTGTGTCCCGCCCAGCACAGCGATTATCGATCCTAACACTTCCAGTGTCTCGTCCAATACCACGAGGGTCGCTCCTGGCACATCTAGTGTCTCGACTAGCACCGCGAGTGTCGCTCCCAGCACCTCCAGTGTCGCGGCAGCACACCGAGTGTCTCTCCCAGTACCTCTAGAGTCGCGCCCAGCACCGCTTGTGTCACTCCTAGCACCTCTAGTGTCACGCCCGGCACAGCCAGTGTCGATCCCATCTCCTCCCGTGTCACTCCCAACACCCCTAGTGTCACTCCAAGCACCTCCAGTGTCGCACCCCGCTCTGCGATTGTCGCTCCTGGCACCTCCCATGTCGCCCCCAGCACCCCGAGAGTTGCTCCCAGCACCCCCAGTGTCATGCCCAGCACACCGAGTGTCTCTCCCAGCATCTTCGGTGTCGCAGCCAGCACCCCGAGTGTCGCTCCTAGCACCTGCAGTGTTGCGCCCAGCAACGCCAGTGTCGCACCCAGCACCACAAGTGCCGCACCCAACACTGCGAGTGTCGCTCCCAGCACCTCCAGTGTTGCGCCCAGCACCGCGAGTCTCGCTCCCAGCACCTCCGGTGTCGCGCGCAGCACCTCGAGTGTCCCTCCCAGCACCTCCAGTGTTTCATCCAACACCGCGAGTGTCGCTCCCAGCTCCTCTAGTGTCGTGCCCAACACCGCCAGTGTCGCTCCATTCACCTCCAGTGTCGTGGCCAGCACCACGAGTGTCGCTCCCAGTACCTCTAGAGTTACGCCCAGCACCGCGAGTGTCGCTCCCAGCACCTCTAGTGTCCCGCTCAGCACCGCCAGTGTCGATCCCATCTCCTCTAGTGTCGCTCACAACGCCTCGAGTGTCACTCCAAGCACCTCCAGTGTCGCGCCCCGCTCCGCGAGTGTCACTCCTAGCACCTTCGATGTCACACCCAGCACCCCGAGTGTTGCTCCTAGCACCTCTAGTGTCGCTCCCAGCACCTCCAGTGTCACGCCCAGCACCGCAAGTGTTGCTCCCAACACCTTGAGTGTCGTGCCCAGCACAGCAAGTGTCGCATCCGGCACCTCCAGTGTCGTGCCCAGCACTGCGAGCGTCAATCCTAGCACCGCGAGCGTCACGCCCTGCATCGCCAGTGTCACTTCCAGCACCTCCAGTGTCGTGCCTAGCATCGCGAGTGTCGCTCCCAAAACCACCAGTGTCGCGCCTAGTACCCCAAGTGTTGCTCCCAGCACCGCCAATGTCGTGCCAAGCACCCCGAGTGTCACTCCCAGCACCTCCAGTGCCGCACCCAGCACCGCAAGTGTCGCTCCCAGCACTTCTAGTGTCATGCGCAGCACACCAAGTGTCACTCCCAGCATCTCCGGTGTCACGGCCAGCACCCCGAGTGTCACTCCCAACACCTGCAGTGTCGTGCCCAACAACGCCAGTGTTGCACCCAGAACCACCAGTGTCGCGCCCAGCACTGCGAGTGTCGCTCCCAGCACGTCCAGTGTTGAGCCCAGCACCGCGAGTGTCGCCCCCAGCTCCTCCAGTGTTGCACCCAGCACCTCTATTGTCCCTCCTCGCACATCCAGTGTCACGCCCAACACCGCGAGTGTCTCTCCTTGCACCTCCAGTGTCGCGGCCAGCACCGCGAGTGTCACTCCCAGCATCTCCAGTGTCGTGCCCAACAAGTGAGTGTCCCTCCCAGCACCTCCAGCGTCGCGCCCAGCGTAGCTAGTGTCGCTCTCAGCACCTCAAGTCTCCGCCCAGCACCATGAGTGTCGCTCCCAGCACCTCCAGTGTGACGACCAGCACCGCGAGGTTCATTCCCAGCAACTCCAGTGTCGCGCCCAGCACCGTGAGTGTCATTCCCAGCACCTCCAGTGTCGTGCTCAGTACCGCGATTGTCGCACCCAGCAACTCAAGTGTCGCACCCAGCACCATGAGTGTCACACCCAGCACCTCCACTGTCGCGGCCTGCACCTACAGTGTCGCACCCAGCAACGCCAGTGTCGCACCCAGCACCACCAGTGTCGCGCCCAGCACGGCGAGTGTCACTTCCAGCACATCCAGTGTTGCACCCAGCACCGCGAGTGTCGCTCCCAGCACCTCCAGTGTAACGCCCAGCACTACGAGTGTCCCTCCCAGCCCTCCAGTGTCGCGCCCAACACCGCGAGTGTTGTGCCCAGCACCACGAGTGTCGCTCCCAGCACCTTTAGTGACGCGCCCAGCATCGTGAGTGTTGCTCCAAGTAACTCCAGTGTCACGCCCAGAACTGCGAGTATCGCTCCCAGCACCTCCAGTGTCATGCCCAGCACTGCAAGTGTCACTCCCAACACCTCGAGTGTCGGGCCCAACGTAGCAAGTGTCTCTCCCAGCAACTCCAGGGTCGCGCCCAGCACCGCGAGCGTCCCTCCCCGCATGTCCTGTGTCACGCCCTGCACCACCAGTGTCACTTCCAGCAGCTTCAGTGTCGTGCCTAGCACCGCGAGTATCGCTCCCAGAACATTCAGTGTCGCGCCTAGTACCCCGAGTGTTGCTCCCAGCAACTCCAATGTCGCGTCCAACACCGAGAGTGTCATTACCAACACCTCAAGTGCTGCGCCCAGCACCGCGAGTGTCGCTCCCAGCACCTCCAGTGTCGTGCCTAGCACACCAAGTGGCACTCCCAGCATCTCCGGTGTCCCAGCCAGCACCCCGAGTGTCGCTCCCAACACCTGCAGTGTCGCACCCAGGAACGCTAGTGCGCACCCAGCAACACTAGTGTCGCGCCCAGCACCGCTAGTGTCGCTCCAAGCACCTCCAGCGTTGCGCCCAGCACCGCGAGTGTCGCTCCCAGCACCTCCAGTGTCGTGCCCAGTACCTCGAGTGTTGCTCCCAGTACCCCCAGTTTCCCATCCAAAATTGCGAATGTCGCTCCCGACACCTCTAGTGTCACGTCCAGCACCGCGAGTGTCACTCCCAACACCTCCAGTGTCCCGTGCAACACCGCGGGTGTCACTCCAAGCTCCTCTAGTGTTGCGCCCAACTCCGCCAGTGTCGCTCCGATCACCTCCAGTGTCGATGCCAGCTTCGCGAGTGTCGCTCCCAGTACCTCTAGAGTCGCGCCCAGCACCGCCAGTGTCGATCCCATGTCCTCCAGTGTCGCTCCCAACATCCCGAGTGTCACTCCAAGCACCTCAATTGTCACGCCCCGCTCCACGAGTGTCGCTCCTTGCACCTCCGGTGTCGCGCCAGGCACCTCGAGTATTGCTCCCAGCACCTCCAGTGTCACGACCAGCACCGCAAGTGTCACTCCCAGCACCTCCAGTGTGACGCCCACCACTGCAAGTGTCACTCCCACCACCTCGAGTGTCACGCCCAGCACAGCGAGTGTCGCTCCCAGCACATCCAATGTCGCGCACAGCACCGCGAGCGTCCCTCCCAACACCTCCTGTGTCACACCCTGCACCGCTAGTCTCACTTCCAACACCTCCATGGTCGTGCCTAGCACCGCGAGTGTCGCTCCCAGAACCTCTAGTGTTACGACTAGCACCACTGGTGTCGCTCCCAGCTCCTCTAGAGTCACGGTCAGCACCGCGAGTGTCGCTCCCTGCACCTCCAGGGTCCCGCCCAGCACCGCTAGTGTCGCTCCCAGCACCTCCAGTGTCGCGTCCAGCACCCCGAGTGTCGCTCCCAGCACCTCCAGTGTCTGCCCAGCACCCCAAGTGTCGCTCCCAGCACCTCTCGTGTCGCGCACAGCACCCCGAGTGTCGATCCCTACACCTCCAGTGTCGCGGCCAGCACCCCGAATGTCACTCCCAGCACCTCCTGTGTCACACCCAGCACCGCGAGTGTTGCTCCCAGCCCACCCAGTGTCGTGTCCAGCACCACGAGTGTCGCTCCCAGCACCGCGAGTGTCGCTCACAGCACCTCCAGTGTCGCAGCCAGCATCCCGAGTGTCTCTCCGAGTACCTCCAGTGTCGCTGCCAGCACCCAGAGTGTCGCTCCCAGCACGTGTAGTGTGACAACCAGCACCCCAAGTGTTGCTCCCAGGACCTCCTGTGTCGCGCCCAGCAATGCCAGTGTCGCACCCAGCAGCTGCAGTGTCCCGCCCTGCATCGCGAGTGTCGCACCCAACTCCTCAAGTTTAGTGCCCAGCACCCCGAGTGTCACTACCAAAACCTCAAATGTCACGCCCAGCACCCCTAGTGTCGCTCCCAGCACCTCCAGTGTTGTGTCCAGCAACACCACCTCTAGTGTCATGCCCAGCACCGCGAGTGTTGCTTCCGGCACCTCCAGTGTCATGCCTAGCACCGCGAGTGTCACTCCCAGTACCTCCTGAGTTGTGCCCAGCACTGCCAGTATCGCTCCCAGCACCTCCAGTGTCGCACCTATCGACGCGAGTGTCGCTCTAAGCACCTCAAGTGTCGCGCCAAGCAACCCGAGTGTTCCTCCCTACACCTCAAGTGTCGCGCCTCGCACGGCAAGTGTCGCACCCAGCACCTCCAGTGTCGTGCCCAACACCCCGAGTGTAACTCCTGGCACCTCTAGTGTCGCGCCCAGCAACGTCAGTGTCACACCTAGCTCCTCCAGTGTCGCGCCCAGCACCTCGAGTGTCGCTCGCATCACCACAAGTGTCGCAGCCAGCACCGTGAGTGTCGCTCCCAGCACCTCCAGTGTCGCGCCCACCACCACGAGTGTCACTCCCAACATCTCCAGTGTCACGTCCAGCACCGCTAGTGTCACACCCAGCACCTCCAGTGTCGCACCCAGCACTGGAAGTGTCGCTCCCAGCACCGGGAGTGTCACTTCTAGCACCTCTATTGTCTTGTGCAGCACCGTC
Organism: Nepenthes alata; assembly: GCA_028571085.2. Classification (NCBI taxonomy): domain Eukaryota; kingdom Viridiplantae; phylum Streptophyta; class Magnoliopsida; order Caryophyllales; family Nepenthaceae; genus Nepenthes; species Nepenthes alata. The sequence goes on from JAOVVI020008351.1 coordinate 11,880, forward strand.
GGTGTCGATCCTAGCATCTCTAGTGTCGCTCCTAGCACCCCGAGTGTCGCTCCTAGCACCTCAAGTTTCGCTCCCATAAGCGCCAATGTCGCACCCAACATCTCCAGTGTCACGCCGAGCATCGCGAGTGTCGTGTCGAGCACCTGCAGTGTCGCGCCCAGCCCTACGAGTGTTGCTCCCAGCACCTCCAGTGTTGCGCCCAGCACTGCCAGTGTCGCTCCCAGCAACTCCAGTGTCGCGCCCAGTACCGCGAGTGTCGCTCCAAGCTCCTCCAGTGTCCTGCCAAGTAACCTAAGTGTCACTCACAATACCTCAAGTGTCACGCCTAGCACTACGAGTGTCGCTCCCAGCACCACCAGTGTCCCGCCTAGCTCCCGTTGTGTCGCTCCTCGCACCTCCAGTGTTGCGCCCAACACCCCGATTGCCACTCCCAGCACCTCCAGGGTCGTGCCCGGCAATTCCAGCGTCGCATCCAGCACCTACAGTGTCGTACCCAGCACCGCCAGGGTTGCTCCCAGCACCTCCAGTGTCACGCCCGGCACCCCTAGTGTCGCTCCCAACACCTCCAGTGTCACGCCCAACACACTGAGTGTCGCTCCCAGCCCCTCCAATGTCGCGCCCAGCACCACGAGTGTTGTTCCCAGCACCTCCAGCACCGCGAGTGTCACTCCTAGCACCTCCAGTGTTGCACCCGGCACCCCGAGTGTCGCTCCCAGCACGTGCAGTGTAACACCCAGCACCCCGAGTGTTGCTCGCAGTACCTCCAGTGTTACGCCCAGCACACTGAGTGTCGCTCCCAGCCATCCCAGTGTCGTGCCCAACACCGCAAGTGTCGCTCCCAGCACCACAAGTGACATGCCCAGCACTGCCAGTGTCGCTCCCAGCACCTCCAGTGTCATGCCCAGCACAGCGAGTGTCGCTCCAAGCACCTCCAGTGTCACGCCAAGCAACTCGAGTGTCCCACCCAGAACCTCAAGTGTCGCACCCAGCACCTCCAGTGTCCCGCCCAGCACCTCCAGTGTTGCTCCTAGCACACCGGGTGTCACGCCCAGAACCCCGAGTGTCACTCCCAGTACCTCCAGTGTCGCGCCCTGCAATGCCAATGTCAAACCCAGCACCTCCAGCGTCGCGCCCAGCTCCGCGAGTGTCGCTCCTAGCACCTCCAGTGTTGCGCACAGCACTGCCAGTGTCGCTCTTTGCAACTCCAGTGTCGCACCCAGCACAGCGAGTGTCGCTCTAAGAACCTCCAATGTCCCGCCAAGAAACCCGAGTGTTGCTCCCAATACCTAAGTGTCGCGCCTAGCACCACTAGTGTCACTCCCACCACGTCCAGTGTCGCGCACTGCACCCATTGTGTCGCTCCCAGCAACTCCAATGTCGCGCCCGACAACGCCAGTGTCGCATCCAGCACCTCTAGTATCGCGCCCAGCACCGCCAGTGTCGCTCCCCGCACCTCCAGTGTCGCGCCCAACACCCCTAGTGTCACTCCCAGCATCTCCAGCGTCGCCCCCAGCAAACTGAGTGTCGCACCTAGCCCACCCAGTGTCGCTCCCAGCACCTCCAGTGTAGTTCCCAGCACCGCGAGTGTCGCTCCCCGTACCTCCAGTGTCACTTTCAGCACCGCGAGTGTCACTCCCAGCACCTCCTGTGTCACATCAAGCACCCCGAGTGTCGATTCCAGCACCTCCAGTGTCGCACCCAGCGCCTCTAGTGTCGCTCCCAGCGCCTCTAGTGTCGCAGCCAGCACCGCGAGTGTCGCTCTGAGCGCCTCCAGTGTCGCGCCCATCACCGCGAGTGTCACTCCTATCACCTCCAGTGTTGCGCCCAGCACCGCCAGTGTCGTACCCAGCACCTCCAGTTTCGCTCCCAACACCGCAAGTGTCGCTCCCTCCACCAATAGTGTCATGCCCAGTACCGCGAGTGTCGATCCTAGCATCTCCACTGTCGCACCCAGCACCCCGAGTGTCGTTCCCAGCACCTCAAGTTTCTCACCCAGTAAAGCCAATGTTACACCCGGCACCTCCAGTGTCGCGCCCAGCACCCCGAGTTTTGCTCTCAGCGCCTCCAATGTCACACCCAGCGCCACGAGTGTCGCTCCCAGCACCTCAAGCACTGCCAGTGTCGCTCCCAGAGCCTCAAGTGTCACGCCCAGCACCGCGATTGTCGCTCCAAGAACCTCCAGTGTTGCACCAAGAACCCCGAGTGTCGCTCCCAGCACCTCCAATGTCACGCCGAGCACGCCGAGTGTCACTCCCAGCACCTCTAGTGTCGCGCCCCGTAACGTCAGTGTCACAACTAGCTCCTCCAGTGTCGCGCCCAGCACCGCGAGTGTCGCTCGTAGCACCACCAGTGTCGCAG
>JAOVVI020008352.1:0-14236 GCA_028571085.2 Nepenthes alata
AACAATAATATTTTTAACAATAATAATATTTTTAACAATAATATTTTTAACAACAATAATATTTTTAACAATAATAATATTTTAACAACAAAAATATATTTAACAATAACAACAATAATATTTTTAACAACAACAATAACATTAATATTTTTAACAACAATAATAATAATATTTTTAACAACAATAATAATATTTTTAACAACAACAACAATAACAATAACAATAACAATAATAATAATAACAATAACAACAATAATAATATTTTTGACAATAACAATAATAGTAATATTTTTAACAACACCAACAATATTTTTAATAATAATATTTTCAATAACAACAATAATAATAACAATAACAATAATATTTTTAACAACAATAATAATATTTTTATGAACAACAACAATAATAATAATAACAATAATAATATTTTTAACAATAACAATAATTTTAACAACAATAATAATATTTTAACAATAACAATAATTTTAACAACAATAACAATAGTATTTTTAATAATAATATTTTTAACAATAACAACAACAACAATAACGATAAATATAATAATTATATTTTTAAAAATAACAACAATACTTTTAAGAATAACAATAATAATAATAATATTTTTAACAACAACAACAACAATAATATATTTTTAACAACAATGATATTTTTAACAATAACAACAATAATATTTTTAACAACAACAATAATAACAATAATATTTTTAACAATAATAATAATATTTTAAACAATAATAACAAAAATATTTTTATTGTTAAAAATACTGTTATTGTTAAAAATATTATTATTGTTGTTAAAAATATTATTGTTGTTGTTTAAAATATTGTTGTTGTTGTTAAAAATATTCTTGTTGTTAAAAATATTATTGTTATTATTGTTCTTAAAAATATTATTGTGGTTAAAAATATTATTGTTGTTAAAAATATTATTGTTGTTATTATTAAAAATATTATTATTATTGTTATTAAAAATATTATTGCTGTTAAAAATATTATTATTATAGTTAAAAATATTATTATTGTTATTGTTCAAAATATTATTATTATTGTTGTTGTTGTTAAAAATATTATCGTTATTATTGTTGTTGTTGTTGTCGTTGTTAAAAAAGTTATTATTGCTAAAAATGTTGTTGTTATTGCTGTTAAAAATATTATTATTATTGTTAAAAATATTATTATTACTGTTGTTAAAAATATTATTATTGTTGTTGTTGTTGTTAAAAATATCATTATTGTTGTTGTTGTTGTTAAAAATATTATCGTTATTGTTGTTATTGTTGTCATTGTTAAAAAAGTTATTATTGCTAAAAATATTGTTGTTATTATTGTTAAAAATATTATTGTTGTTATTGCTAAAAATTTTGTTATCATTATTATTGTTGTTAAAAATATTACTATTGTTGTTAAAAATATTATTGTTGTTGTTATTGTTGAAAATGTTGTTATTAAAAATATTATTGTTATTGTTATTATTGTTAAAAATATTATTGTTATTGTTAAAAATGTTGATATTATTGTTTAAAATATTGATATTATTGTTGTTGTTGATGTTGTTGTTATTGTTATTGTTGTTAAAAATAATATTATTATTGTTAAAAATATTATTATTATTATTGTTATTATTGTTAAAAATATTATTGTTATTGTTGTTAAAAATATTATTATTGTCGTTGTTAAAAATATTATTGTTGTTGTTGTTGTTGTTAAAAATATTATTATTGTTGTTGTTATTATTATTGGTAAAAATATTATTGTCGTTGTTGTTAAAAATGTTATTGTTATTATTGTCAAAAATTTTGTTATTGTTGTTGTCGTTGTTATTATTGTTAAAAATATTATTATTATTGTTGTTATTATTGTTGTTGTTGTTATTAAAAATATGAATTTTGTTATTGTTGTAGTTGTTAAAAATGTTGTTATTACTGTTATTTTTATTGTTGTTATTGTTAAAAATATTATTATTGTTGTTATTATTATTCTTGTTAAAAATATTATTGTTGTTATCAAAAATATTATTGTTATTATTATTGTTATTAAAAATATTATTATTATTGTTGTTAAAAATTTTGTTGTTATTATCATCGTCGTTGTTGTTATTGTTATTGTTGTTAAAAATATTATTGTTATTGTTATTGTTATTGTTGTTGTTGTTGTTAAAAATGTTATTGTTGTTAAAAATATTATTGTTGTTGTTGTTGTTATTATTGTTGTTAAAAATATTATTATTGTTATTGTTGTTAAAAATGTTATTCTTATTGTTAAAAATATTATTATTATTGTTGTTAAAAAAGTTATTTTTGTTAAAAATATTGTTATTAAAAATATAGTCATTGTTGTTGTTAAAAATATTATTGTTGTTGTTATTATTGTTGTTATCAAAAATATTATTGTTATTATTGTTGTTATTAAAAATATTATTATTATTTTTGTTAAAAATGTTATTATTGTTGTCGTCGTCGTTGTTGTTATTGTTATTATTATTGTTATTATTGTTGTTATAAATATTATTGTTGTTGTTATTGTTGTTGTTGTTACAAATATTATTATTGTTAAAAATATTATTGTTGTTGTTGTTGTTGTTATTATTGTTAAAAATATTATTATTATTGTTATTGTTAAAAATGTTATTGTTATTGTTAAAAATATTATTATTATTGTTGTTAAAAAAGTAATTGTTATTAAAAATGTTGTTGTTATTGTTGTTAAAAATATAGTTATTGTTGTTGTTAAAAATATTATTGTTGTTATTGTTAAAAATATTGTTAATGTTATTACTAAAAATATTATTGTTGTTGTTGTTGTTATTATTATTGTTAAAAATATTATTATTATTGTTGTTAAAAATATTATTATTATTGTTGTTATTATTGTTAAAAATATTATTATTAAAAATGTTATTATTATTATTGTTGTTGTTGTTGTTAAAAATATTATTGTTAAAATTGTTGTTGCTTTGTTGCTGTTATTATTGTTGTTAAAAATATTATTGTTGTTGTTGTTATTCTTATTGTTGTTGTTATTGTTAAAAATATTATTATTGTTATTGTTATTTTTGTTGTTGTTGTTAAAAATATTATTGTTGTTAGAAATATTATTATTGTTGTTGTTGTTGTTGTTATTATTAAAAATGTTATTGTTGTTATTATTATTATTGTTGTTAAAAATATTATTGTTATTTTTATTAAAAATATTGTTGTTGTTATTATTGTTAAAAATATAGTTGGTGTTGTTGTTGTTAAAAATATTATTGTTAAAAATATTATTATTGTTAAAAATATTATTCTTAAAAATATTATTATTGTTAAAAATATTATTATTAAAAATATTGTTGTTAAAAAAGTTATTATTGTTGTTGTTAAAAATATTATTGTTAAAAATATTGTTATTGTTGTTAAAAATATTGTTGTTATTATTGTTGTTATTAAAAATATTATTATTGTTGTTGTTATTATTGTTAAAAATATTATTATTGTTGTTATTATTGTTATTATTATTGTTGTTGTTATTGTTAAAAATATTATTAAAAATATTATTGTTGTTGTTATTGTTAAAAATATTATTATTGTTGTTGTTATTGTTAAAAATATTATTATTATTGTTATTAAAAATATTTTTATTGTTCTTGTTAAAAATGTTGTTATTATATTTGTTAAAAATGTTATTGTTATTGTTGTAAAAAATATTGTTATTATTGTTATTATTGTTAAAAATATTATTGTTGTTGTTGTTAAAAAAGTTATTGTTATTATTGTTAAAAATATTGTTAAAAATATTATTGTTATTGTAGTTATTATTATTGTTGTTTAAAATATTATTGTTGTTAAAAATATTATTGTTATTGTTGTTATTGTTGTTGGTGTTATTAAAAATATTATTGTTGTTGTTATTGTTGTTGTTGTTAAAAATGTTGTTATTGTTAAAATTATTGTTGTTGTTATTATTATTAAAAATATTATTGTTGTTAAAAATATTATTATTGTTGTTGTTGTTGTTATTGTTAAAAATATTATTGTTAAAAATATTGTTATTGTTGTTAAAAATATTGTTATTAAAAATGTTATTATTGTTATTGTTATTGTTAAAAATATTGTTGTTGTTGTTAATGTTGGTAAAAATATTATTGTTGTTATTGTTGTTAAAAATATTGTTGTTCTTATTATAGTTGAAAATATTATTATTATTGTTGTTGTTGTTAAAAATATTATTGTTAAAAATATTATTGTTATTGTCATTGTTAAAAATATAATTGTTATTATTGTTAAAAATGTTATTATTTTTGTTGTTAAAAATATTATTATTGTTGTTAAAAATGTTATTGTTGTTGGTAAAAATGTTATTATCGTTATTATTAAAAATATTATTATTGTTATTGTTGTTGTTGTTATTAAAAATACTGTTATTGTTGTTCTTATTATTGTTAAAAATATTGTTGTTAAAAATGTTGTTATTGTTATTATTGTTGTTGTTAAAAATGTTATTGTTAAAAATATTATTATTGTTGTTGTTGAAAATATTGTTGTTAAAAATATTGTTGTTGTTGTTGTTAAAAATATTATTGTTGTTGTTCTTAAAAATATTATTGTTGTTGTTTTTATTGTTGTTAAAAATATTATTATTGTTATTGTTATTATTATTGTTATTATTGTTTTTGTTAAAAATATTATTATTGTTAAAAATGTTATTGTTGTGAAAAAAATATTATTATTATTGTTGTTGTTATTAAAAATATTGTTAAAAATATTATTATTGTTGTTGTTATTGTTGTTGTTAAAAATATTATTATTGTTGTTGTTGTTAAAAATATTATTGTTGTTAAAAATATTATTATTGTTGTTGTTATTATTGTTGGTGTTGTTAAAAATATTATTGTTATTATTGTTATTGTTGTTAAAATTATTATTGTTGTTCTTATTGTTAAAAATATTATTGTTGTTAAAAATATTATTGTTGTTAAAAATATTATTGTTAAAAATGTTGTTATTATTGTTGTTATTGTTATTGTTAAAAATATTATTGTTAAAAATATTGTTGTTATTGTTAAAAATATTATTGTTAAAAATATTATTGTTGTTGTTGTTGTTGTTATTGTTAAAAATATTATTGTTAAAAATATTCTTATTATTGTTGTTAAAAATATTATTGTTATTGTTGTTAAAAATGTTATTGTTGTTAAAAATATTATTGTTGTTCTTCTTGTTGTTAAAAATATTATTGTTGTTGTTGTTATTGTTAAAAATATTATTGTTAAAAATATTATAGTTGTTAAAAATATTGTTATTGTTAAAAATATTATTATTATTAAAAATATTATTATTGTTATTATTATTATTGTTAAAAATATTATTATTGTTCTTGTTATTATAGTTGTTGTTATTAAAAATATTATTATTGTTATTGTTGTTATTCTTAAAAATATTATTGTTATTGTTGTTGTTAAAAATATTATTGTTGTTGTTAAAAATATTATTATTGTATACAATAATATTTTTAACAACAATAACAATAACAATACTTTTAACAACAACAACAATAATATTTTTAATAATAATATTTTTAACAATAAAATTTTTAATATCAATAATAACAATAACAATAATAAAATTTTTAACAACAATAAGAATAACAACAATAATATTTTTAATAACAATAATAATATTTTTAACAATAACAATATTTTTAACAACAATAATAACAATAATAATATTTTTAACAACAATTACAATAACAATATCAACAACAACAACAATAACAACAACAAAAATATTTTTAACAACATTTTTAACAATAACAATACTAATATTTTTAACAACAACAATAACAATACTATTTTTAACAACAACAATAATAACAACAATAATAATAACAATAACAATAATAATATTGTTAACAACAACAATAATAATAATATTTTTAACAATGATATTTTTAATAACAATAACAATAATATTTTTAACAACAATAACAATAAAAATAATAATATTTTTAACAAGAACAATAACAACAACAATAATAATATTTCTAACAATAAAATTTTTAACAACAACAATAAAACCATTTTTAACAACAACAATAATAACAACAATAATAACAATATTTTCAACAGTAACAACAATAATAATAACAACAACAACAACAACAAAAATATTTTTAACAATAATAATAACAATAATATTTTTAACAACAACAATAATAATATTTTTAACAACAATAATAACAACAACAAAAATAATAACAATAATAACAACAACAACAATAATATATTTAACAACAATAATAACAATAATAATAATTTTAACAATAACAAAAATAACAATAATAATAACAACAATAATATTTTTAACAATAACAAAAATAATAACGATAACAATAACATTTTTAACAACAATAATAATAATTTTTATAATATTTTTGTTATTGTTGTTGTTGTTGTTAAAAATATTGTTGTTATTGTGGTTAAAAATGTCATTGTTAAAAATATTATTGTTGTTGTTGTTGTTGTTGTTGTTAAAAATATTGTTAAAAATATAGTTATTGTTATTGTTGTTGTGGTTATTCTTGTTGTTATTATTGTTGTTGTTGTTGTTAAAAATATTATTGTTGTTGTTGTTATTGTTAAAAATATTGTTATTATTAAAAATATTACTGTTGTTGTTAAAAATATTATTATTGTTGTTGTAATTATTGTTAAAAATGTATTTATTGTTGTTGTTATTGTCAAAAATATTTTTGTTGTTGTTGTTGTTATTATTGTTGTTAAAAATATTATTATTGTTGTTATTAAAAATATTCTTGTTATTGTTGTTAAAAATGTTATTATTATTGTTGTTAAAAATATTGTTATTATTGTTGTTGTTGTTGTTAATATTGTTAAAAATATTATTATTATTGTTGTTAAAAATGTTATTGTGGTTGTTGTTGTAGTTGTTGTTAAAAATATTGTTATTGTTGTTGTTGTTGTTAAAAATATTATTATTGTTAAAAATGTGATTGTTGTTATTATTAAAAATATTATTATTGTTGTTGTTAAAAATATTCTTATTGTTATTGTTAAAAATATTATTGTTACTGTTGTGAAAAATATTATTGTTATTGTTGTTATTGTTGTTATTAAAAATATTATTATTGTTATTCTTATGGTTGTTAAAAATATTATTCTTAAAAATGTTGTTATTGTTATTGTTATTGTTGTTAAAAATATTATTATTATTGTTGTTGTTGTTGTTATTATTGTTATAGTAGTTATTGTTGTTAAAAATATTGTTATTGTTGTTATTGTTAAAAATATTATTATTGTTGTTAACAATATTGTTATTGTTGTTGTTGTTAAAAATATTATTATTATTATTGTTAAAAATATTATTATTTTTGTTGTTATTATTATTGTTAAAAATATTATTATTGTTAAAAATATTATTGTTGTTGTTGTTATTATTGTTGTTAAAAATATAATTGTTAAAAATATTATTGTTGTTGTCGTTAAAAATATTGTTGTTGTTGTTGTTAAAAATATTATCGTTGTTGTTATTATTGCTGATAAAAATGTTATTATTTTTATTATTGTTAAAAATATTATTATTGTTGTTGTTATTGTTAAAAATATTATTGTTGTTAAAAATATTATTGTTAAAAATATTATTGTTGTTGTTAAAAATATTATTATTATTGTTGTTGTTAAAAATATTATTGTTGTTGTTATTATTGTTAAAAATATTATTATTATTATTGTTGTTGTTGTTGTTAGAAATGTTATAATTATTGTTGTTAAAAATGTTATTATTGTTGTTATTGTTAAAAATATTATTGTTAAGAATGTTGTCGTTGTTGTTGTTGTTAAAAATATTATCGTTATTGTTCTTATTGTTATTGTAATTGTTAAAAATATTATTATTGTTATTATAGTTAAAAATATTATTGTTGTTATTATTATTATTGTTAAAAATATTATTATTATTGTTAAAAATATTATTATTGTTGTTATTTTTATTGATGTTGTTATTGTCGTTAAAAATATTATTGTTAAAAATATTATTATTGTTATTGTTATTGTTATTGTCGTTAAAAATATTATTGTTAAAAATATTATTATTGTTGTTGTTGTTATTATTGTGATAAATAATATTATTATTATTGTTGTTAAAAATATTATTATTGTTAAAAATATTATTGTTATTGTTGTTAAAAATATTATTGTTGTTGATATTGATGTTGTTGTTATTGTTGTTGTTGTTGTTAAAAATGTTATTCTTGTTATTGTTGTTAAAAATGGTATTGTTGTTGTTGTTAAAAATATTGTTGTTATTATTGTTAAAAATATTATTATTATTGTTGTTGTAGTTATTATTGTTAAAAATTTTATTATTGTTATTGTTGTTAATAATATTATTATTGTTATTCAAAATATTATTATTATTATTGTTATCATTGTTTTGTTCTTAAAAATATTGCTGGTAAAAATTTTATTGTTGTTAAAAATATTACTGTTGTTGTTGTTAAAAATATTATTGTTGTTGTTGTTAGTATTATTGTTAAAAATATTATTATTGTTGTTGTTACAAATATTATAATTATTGTTATTATTATTGTTGTTAAAAATATTGTTGTTGATGTTGTTGTTAAAAATATTATTATTGTTGTTGTTGTTGATATTATTTTTAAAAATATTATTATTATTGTTGTTAATATTATTATTGTTGTTGTTATTATTAAAAATATTTATGTTATTATTGTTGTTAAAAATATTATTGTTATTATTGTTGTAAATGTTGTTGTTGTTGTTATTGTTGTTATTATTATTATTGTTATTGTTATTGTTAAAAATATTATTATTATTATTGTTAAAAATATTATTATTGTTGTTGATGTTGTTAAAAATATTATTGTTGTTGTTAAAACTATTATTGTTATTGTTGTTAAAAATATTATTATTATTGTTGTTGAAAATATTATTATTGTTGTTGTTGAAAATATTATTGTTATTATTGTTGTTGTTAATATTATTATTATTGTTATTGTTGTTGTTAAAAATATTATTGTGAAAAATGTTATTGTTAAAAATATTATTGTTGTTATTATTATTATTGTTGTTATTGTTGTTATTGTTGTTATTATTATTATTACTGTTAAAAATATTATTATTATTGTTGTTGTTGTTGTTGTTAAAAATATTATTGTTATTGTTAAAAATACTGTTATTGTTATTGTTGAAAATGTTATTGTTAAAAATATAGTTATTATTATTATTATTATTATTATTAAAAATATTATTATTGTTGTTATTAAAAATATTATTATTGAAAATATTATTGTTGTTGTTATAAAAAATATTGTTGTTGTCTGTGTTAAAAATATTATTGTTGTTGTTAAAAATATTATTGTTATTGTTAAAAATATTATTGTTATTGTTGTTGTTAAAAATATTATTATTATTGTTAAAAATATTGTTATTGTCATTTTTATTGTTATTAAAAATGTTATTGTTAAAAATATTATTGTCATTGTTATTGTTGTTATAGTTATTGTTAAAAATGTTATTATTGTTGTCGTTGTTAAAAATTTTATTATTGTTAAAAATATTATTATTATTGTTGTTGTTGTTAAAAATATTATTGTTATTGTTGTTGTTGTTAGAAATATTATTGTTGTTTTTGTTATTGTTAAAAATATTATTGTTAAAAATGTTATTGTTGTTGTTATTAAAAATATTATTGTTGTTGATGTTATTATTATTATTGTTAAAAATATTATTATTATTATTGTTGTTGTTGTTGTTAAAGATATTATTGTTGTTTTTGTTGTTATTGTTAAAAATATTATTATTATTAAAAATATTATTGTTGTTAAAAATATTATTGTTGTTATTATTATTATTATTGTTGTTAAAAATATTATTGTTATTGTTGTTGTTAAAAATATTATTATTGTTGTTATTATTATTATTGTTGTTAAAAATATTTTTGTTAAAAATGTTGTTGTTATTGTTAAAAATATTATTATTGTTGTTGTTGTTAGAAATATTATTATTGTTGTTATTATTGTTGTTGTTAAAAATATTATTATTGTTGTTATTATTGTTATTATTGTTATTAAAAATATTATTATTGTTGTTGTTATTGTTAAAAATGTTATTGTTATTAATGTTATTATTGTTATTGTTAAAAATATTATTATTGTTATTGTTGTTAAAAACGTTATTATTGTTGTCGTTAAAAATATTATTATTGTTGTTGTTAAAATATTATTATTGTTGTAGTAGTTATTGTTGTTAAAAATATTATGATTATTGTTGTTGTTAAAAATATTATTATTTTTGTTGTTAAAAATATTATTATTATTGTTAAAAATATTATTGTTATTGTTGTTATTGTTGTTGTTGAAAATACTATTGTTAAAAATATTATTATTGTTGTTATTGTTAAAAATATTATTGTTAAAAATGCTATTGTTAAAAACCTTTCGTGGGCTCGATCGACTGGAGGGCGGACATAATGATCTTTAAACCGACAACCTACAACCTGACATCGATACTATAATACATATGGTCACAGAATATACCAAGTAGATAAATTTCTCTAACAAATAACAACAATATTAACAATAACAACAACAATTTTTTTAACAACAATAATAATATTTTTAACAACCGGAGTACTTTTCTGTCTTCTAGAACGGAGTGTCTTGGATTGGCAACAAGGTCCGGAGTTCGCTTTATTCATCCGAATAAAGAGTGTGAGGTGACGGGATTGTTTACCTCCTTTTGGACGGAGTGGATATGTCAATGCTCCCGGAGTGATCCCTTTGCTCGTGATTCCGGTGTGCTTGTGGTTCCTCTTTTATCCGTGATTCCTAGGACGGATTGAGGTTACCGTAACAGCAATTGAATAATGCTGTAAATTTTCCTTATGACGTTTGTCATGTGTTTAGGGAACCCCCTTCTTCCTATGTTTCTTTTTCAAAGTCGGCAAAATACTTGGTTAAAAAATATAGTTATTTGTACATTTTATTTTATTTTAATGCAATTAATTACTTAATAAAAAAAATATTTTTAACAACAACAACAACACCATCAATATTTTATAACAACAATAATAATAATAATAATAACAACAATATCAACAACATCAATAATAATAATATTTTTACAAACAATAATAACAACATTTTTAACAACAACAATAATAATATTTTAAACAACAACAATAATAACAATAATATTTTTAACAATAACAACAATAACAATAAGATTTTTAACAATAACAATAACAATAATATTTTTAACAAAACTATTTTTAACAACAACAATAATAATAACGATAATAATAATATTTTTAACAACAATAATATTTTTAACAACAATATTTTTAACAATAACATTTTTAATAATAATAATAACAACAACAATAATAACAACAATAACAACAATAATAATATTTTTAACAATATCCACAACAACAATAACAATAATATTTTTAACAATAACAATATTAATAATAATAACAATAATAATATTTTTAACAATAATATTTTTAATAACAATATTTTTAACAACAATAATAATAACAATAACAATATTTTTAACAACAATATTTTCAACAACAACAACAACAAACAATAATATTTTTAACAACATCAATAATATTTTTAACAACAGCAATAATATTTTTAACAACAATAACAATAACAATATTTTTAACAACAACAATAACAATAATATTTTTAACAATAATAATATTTTTAACAATAACAATAACAACAACAATATTTTTAACAATAACAATAATAATATTTTTAACAATAACAACAATAATAACAACAACAATAACATCAATAACAATAATAGTTTTCACAACAACAATAATAATATTTTTAACAATAATATTTTTAACAATAATATTTTTAACAATAATAATAATATTTTTAACAACAGCAATGACAAGAACAATAATATTTTTAACAACAATAACAATAATAATAACAATAAAATTTTTAACACAAATATTTTTAACAACAACAATAATAATAACAATAATAACAGTATTTTTAACAACAACAACAACAACAATAACAACAATAACAATAACAACAACAATAATATTTTTAACAATAATATTTTTAAAAACAACAACAATAACAATAACAATAATCTTTTTAACAACAACAATAATATTATTTTTAACAACAATATTTTCAACAACAACAATAATATTTTTAACAACAATAACAACAACAACAATAATAATAATATTTTTAACAACAATAAATATATTTTTAACAATAATAATAACATTTTTAACAATAACAATAATAATATTTTTAACAACAACAACAATAATAATATTTTTAACAATAACAATAATAACAACAACAATAACAATAATATTTTATTTTTAACAAAAATAACAATAATATTTTTAACAACAATAACAATAACATTTTTAACAACAAAAATAATATTTTTAATAATAATAACAACAACAATAATATTTTTAATAATAATATTTTTAACAATAATATTTTTAACAACAATAATAATAACAACAATAATATTTTTAACAATAACAATAATAACAACAATAATATTTACAACAACAACAATAATAATATTTTTAACAACAACAACAACAACAATATTTTTAACAACAATAACAGTAACAATAACAATAATATTTTTAACAATAATAATAATATTTTTAACAATAATAACAATAACAACAATAATATTTTTAACAACAATATTATTGTTAAAGTGTTGTTATTGTTGTTAAAAATATTATTATTGTTGTTATTAAAAATATTATTATTGTTGTTATTAAAAATATTATCGTTGTTGTTGTTTATGTTAAAAATATTATTGTTGTTGTTATTGTTAAAAATATTATTGTTGTTGTTTTTTACTGTTGTTAAAAATATTATTGTTAAAAATATTATTGTTATTGTTAAAAATATTATTATTATTGTTGTTAAAAATGTTATTATTATTGTTGTTATTGTTAAAAATATTATTATTGTTGTTGTTGTTATTTTTAAAAATATTATTATTGTTAAAAATATTATTATTGTCATTGTTGTTATTGTTAAAAATATTATTATTGTTGTTAAACATATTATTATTATTGTTGTTATTGTTAAAAATATTGTGGTTGTTAAAAATGTTATTGTTAAAAATATTATTGTTAAAAATGTTATTGTTGTTAAAAATATTATTGTTAAAAATATTATTAAAAATGTTATTATTGTTGTTGTTGTTAAAAATATTTTTAAAAATATTATTGTTATTATTGTTGTTGTTGTTGTTATTGTTAAAAATATTATTGTTAAAAATATTATTATTATTGTTGTTGTTGTTAAAAATATTATTATTGTTATTGTTATTGTTAAAAATATTATTGTTATGTTATTATTGTTATTGCTCTTGTTATTAAAAATATTGTTAAAAATATTGTTATTGTTGTTGTTGTTAAAAATATTGTTATTGTTGTTATTAAAAATATTATTATTGTTATTGTTGTTGTCAAAAATATTGTTGTTATTATTGTTATTGTTGGTAAAAATATTGTTATTGTTGTTAAAAATATTATTGTCGTTGTTATTAAAAATATTATTGTTGTTATTATTATTGTTGTTGTTAAAAATATTATTGATGTTATTGTTCTTAAAAATATTATTGTTGTTGTTGTTAAAAATATAATTATTATTACTGTTGTTGTTAAAAATATTATTATTGTTACTGTTAAAAATGTTGTTGTTTTTTATGTTATTGATGTTGTTGTTGTTATTTTTGTTATTGTTGTTATTGTTAAAATTATTATTGTTGTTATTATTATTGTTGTTGTTATTGTTAAAAATACTATTATTGTTATTGTTCTTGTTGTTATTATTGTTATTGTTACAAATATTGTTGTTGTTATTGTTGTTAAAAATATTATTGTTCTTGTTATTATTGTTGTTAACAATATTGTTGTTACTGTTAAAAATATTATTGTTGTTGTTAAAAATATTACTATTATTGTTGTTATTATCGTTAAAAATATTATTATTATTGTTGTTGTTAAAAATATTGTTGTTAAAAATATTGTTGTTATTGTTATTGTTAAAAATATTATTGTTAAAAATGTTATTGTTAAAAATATTATTATTGTTGTTGTTGTTATTGTTGTTATTGTTAAAAATATTATTGTTAACATTATTATTGTTGTTATTATTATTATTGTTAAAAATAT
>JAOVVI020008353.1:0-13908 GCA_028571085.2 Nepenthes alata
GCACCCGACACGTCCAAGCTTTCTGGATGTCTTGTCTAGAGTTGAGGTTGCCACCTTGATGACAAAGTCTGCTAGGAACTGGCCGTGATCAAAACTCCACATCGAACTCATCCAACTCTGCAACCTACTTGACCAATCGTCTAGATGTCTCAGGTTTCTAGAGGATCATCTTCAAGGGCTGATGGGTCAGCACGATGATTCGGTGCGCTTGGAATACGGAATAGATGAGGTCCAGGGCAATCCTCTCTGCATGGGGTAGCAAGACTCCACATCGGTCAATACCTTGCTTACGTAGTACATGGGTCATTGTGTGCCTTCATGCTTCCTGATGAGCACCGAGCTCAGAGCTGTATTTGACACAGGCAGGTAGAGATACAGATCCTTGCCCTCTGAAGGTGAGCTCAAAAGGGGTGGACTGATGAGGTACGTTTTTAGTTCTTAGAACGCTGCCTCGCACTCGTCCATCCACTAGAACCTCAACGCTTTTATTCCTCGAAGTTCCTGGAAGAATAGGAGGTACTTCACTGTGGACTTAGCCAGTAACCGTGATGGGGCTACGAGCTGCCCCGTGAGCTTTTGGACTTCCTTCATAATCCGCAGTGGGCTGACGTTGAGGATGGCTCCGATTTTCTCAAGATTTGCTTCAATATTGCATTGGGACACTATGAATCCTAGAAATTTTTTGAAAGTTACCCAGAATGCACACTTGGCCAGGGTGAGCTTCATCCTATGAGCCTGGAGCACCTGAAAGGTCTCCTCTAGATTGCGAACGTGGTCGTTGGCTACTTTGCTTTTGACGAGCATGTCTCCATGCACACCTCCACGTTCTTTCCGATCTGGGTATCGAATATTTTGTTCACCAACCGCTGATAACTTGCCTCGGCATTCTCGAGGCCGAAGGGTATGACGTTATAGCAATTTGTCTCCTAGTCAGTCATGAAGGAAGCATGCTCCTCATCGTCCGGATCTATCCTAATTTGGTTGTAGCCTGAGTAGGTATCCATGAAACTCAAGAGTTTGTGCCCAGACGTGGAGTCCACTAGTTGATCAATCCGAGAGAGTGGAAAGCTATCCATTAGACAGGCCTTATTCACGTTAGTGAAATCGACCCACATTCTCCACTTGTTGCTATTCTTGATAAGCATGACATTGGACAGCCAATCCGGGTACTGGACCTCTCTTATAAACATAGCATTCAGCAGCCTCTTCACCTCTTTTCTTATGACTATTAGCTTCTTGATGGAGTGGTTCCGACGTTTATGTCTGACAGGCTTATGACTTGAATCGAGGCCTAACTTAGAGACCATTATTTCAATCAATATCCCGGGCATGTTGACGGGAACACATACAAAGACGTTGGAGTTCTTCGTGAGGAAGTTTAAGAGTCGATCGCAGACCGCTGAGGTCAAGGAGCCGCCAATATGCATGCAATTCTCAGGTTCGGTAGGGTCTAGAGGGACCATCTTGGTCTTTTCACCTGATTGGGCTTGCTGCAACATAGCTTCATCGCAGAAAATCCAAGTCCCCAGCCAGTCGGTCGGGCAACATGGGGGCAACTTGGGACAAATAGTATGTCCGTCCTACCACCTAATCGCTGAGCACTTCCCCCATTCTGTACTGGGTCAGAAACTTCATCTTTAGATGAGAGATCGACGTTACAGCCCCAAAGGTAGTGAGGAATGGTCTGTCTAGGACAACGTTGCAGACGGACGGTAAGTCAACGACGAGGAACGTTAATTCTCGTGTAGCGATATGTGGGTAAGTTCTCATCATGGCCTCTAGTTGGATCTCCTCTTGCACGGGTACGAGTTCGTTGTCCAAGCCATATAGAGGCCCTTTAGATGTTCTCATCTGGTTCCTTTTCAACCCAAGTTTAAAAAATGTATCAAGATATAACAAGTTTCTAGAGCTTCCATTATCAATAAAAACGTGTTTTAGCTAGTAATCAATTGTACCATCCGAAACGAGGGCTAATACAACAAGAGGGTCGGAATGAGGGGAGGTTACATGCATCATATTGTCACTGTTAAAGCTAATGTCATCACTCCTAACATCTACTCTCACTCTCTCGCTGCTGGAAGTGCGCTTGAGTCGTCCCTGCCCGCTGTTCTTGGTCGGTCCACTTGAAATCATGTTGATCACACCGACAGTAGTACGGTTCCTTGGCAGCTCACTTGCTTCACCTTCGAAAGCCCTGGGGACCTGCCCTGAGCCCTTTAGGAACCGTGTGAGGCGTCTGTGACAAATTAGGTTTTCATTCTCCTTCTACTGGGTCTGACAGTCTTCCGTAGAGTACCTTAGAGACCGGTGAAAGTGACAGTACTTCATTTGGTCCACGTCTTTTGGTTCTTTGGCGCTTAGAGTCACTTTAAGAACTTTTCATCCCTGACCTACATCAGGATGTTCGAACGGGTGTTGTTCAGGGGAGTCGGAGTCACTTGCATGTATTCCCTTCTGCCGTTCAGTTCAGGCCACGGTTGCTTACGGCGCTCCTGAAAACGGCCGCTATCTTTGTTTCTCTTCCTCCCAACAATCGCCTCCTCCAGTGGGCGGCCCTCACGTTTGGGACGTTTTTCCTCGTTGGCCTCCTCATCTGAGATATAGGACAGAGTGATGGCCTTAGCTTCCCAAAAGGACTGGGGGTGTTGGTACGCCAGCTCTGAGCTTCATCTTGTCCGATAGTTGGGGGATCAGTTGGGTTTCAATGATGAATCGGGTTAGGAACCACATTAGACTCTCCTCTGGCCTCTAGCGGAGGTAGACATGGTGCCAGGGTTGCTTCTCCTCCCTCCAGCTGGAGGCGAACTGGCTCAAGAAACAATCGACGAGCTCATCGAATGATCGAATGGAGCTGGGCTGGAGGCCGTGGAACCAGAGTAGGGTGTTCTCTTTGAGAGTAAGGGGAAAACAGTGGCACATGATGGTCTTTCTTGCCCCATGGAGGGATGGTGGGTACAAAAGTAGTGTAGGTGGTCCATCGGGTCAGCACTTCCGTCGTACTCGTCCAGTGTTGGTATCTTGAACTTGAGGGGGAGCGGTTGAGTTCGAATGCCCATAGCGAACAATGACCTTCACAGTTTGAGTGCGGATTGTCCGGACTCCCCATTGAATTGGTGGATCCATATCTTCTCCACCATTTCCTCTATGCGGGCGGGTGGACTCGCTCCTCTTCGCGTTGATGAAGTCACAGAGTTCCAAGTTGTCCCATGGGTTGCGTTAGACACAGTGGCAGCCTGCGCGGGGCATCCGCGTACTTTACGAACCCTCCTGTTCGGTGGTGGGCCTCCTATCGCTACGAAAGTTGCATGGATTTTTCCATTTTGGGCTTTTCGCCTGCTCACCCCAGCTAGGAAGGCTTCTAACCATCGTTTGTGCCCTACTGCCTAAGGTCGCCAGAGCCTCGGCGTCGTCAGGCCCATTTGTTCTTGCTCTAGAGGTCGTCACGCCACATCTTCCCTTCCTGGAGGTCGACGCCTACAGCCCCGGAGAAGGAGCTCCAGCCAAATGTGTTCCTGTCCGGGTGTACAACGCTTTGAGTATTTGCCTCATGTGGTCCACATCAGTAGCTACCTTGTGTATGTCGGGCTCTGAGTATTCACCGGCACGACTACCCACCGAGGGGTTGTCACCGCGAGTGGTATTGTCTCTCAGTGGCGCGTTTGATTGCACTCTGGTGTTGACCTTCTTTTGTGTAAGAGTGTGGATGTTGAGGTGAGACGTTAGACTTTTTGTCATATTTTTCACAGACGGTGTCAATCTTGCGTCCCTGGGTCCAAATCCTCTAGAAGATTAGGGAGCATTCGAATTCCACGCTTGAGTCGAATCTCAAACGCGTCGAGTCTCTGCTTTTCTTAACCTAGGCCCTACACAACACAAACTATAAACAAAAGGTTAGACGTCGACGGGATGTTCTTCTATCAAAAATACTCCAACGCTAAAGTCAGGTATCTTCCGCAATAAAAGAAGAGATGTAGGAGTGAATGTAAAGATAAAGTGGAGAATGTGAGGATGCAAGAGTGCAAGACTCCTTGAGCGGTTACGGGAGGCTAGGCTTCGTGGATTACACTGTAGGGAGTGGCTCACTAAAGTTGCTCGGTGGAGGCTTTTAGGGCCGATGACCTTTGATTCTCTCTACTATCAGAAATTCGGTCGGAGGATCAAGAATTGGGTCCCTTTCCTGCTGAAGGAAAGGATATTTATAGCCTCTATGGTGGAGAGCCTTGGGCGCGAGAACCTCTGATATGTGGTAGGCCAGGATTCGCCGGCTGGTTACCGTTGTTGATAGCCAGCAGTATTAGTTGTCGCCTTACGGTGGTGCGGAGACCGTTGTTGGATGTCGACCACGCTTGGTCTGCTGCTCATGCCGGGATTGGCTCAGTGGTTTGGGAGGACGGCTTGCGTCGTAGCTTATTGCGCTGACTTCCTCCTCATTGGCCCGCATCCTTTGGGCTAACTCATGCTGGCAGCAGCCGTCTGAACGGGTTACAGCGATGCGCTGATTGATTACTGCTCTGGGGTTCCACGTCGGTCATTCTCCAGAAACCTTTGGGCCTTCCGAGTATTTAGGCCTCACTACTTGGCTGAGCTAGCGTTTCTTCGACTGGACCTCGCTGCTCTTGGCCCACCCCCGAGTTGGACGCAACAACTCCTAATAGACATGGCTAAATGTCAATTTTTTTACCACTCGTAGATAATAAATTCAATCATTAAATCTATTTGACATATTAGGACATTCAAATATAATATTTTTATTTAATTTTTTACAATAATTTTTAACAAAATACCAAATGTGAGACTCCATAATAAATATTTAAAATATTTTTATTATATGGGAAAAGTAAAAATATATAAAATTTTTCATTCCATAAAAAAGCATAAATATCAAAACCTTTTACTCCATAAAAAATATAAATATCAAATTAAATATCACAATAGGGTCCAATCAGAAATAATTCCATAGAATATTAACATTTAATACCAAATATAATTTTGGAGAATTTTTTGGTCAAATATTTATGTATACAAATATAATATTTTAAAATATTTATTTATTTAGAAAAAAACAAACCATAATATTAAAAAAATTGATAAAACCTAACAAAACTTTAAAATCTTCTATGAAAATCATTTGTATTGAAGAATATTTGAAATAGGGATACAAAAGGCGACTTACATTTATAATAAAACAATAAAATAAATAATATTGAAGAATTCTGAAATAGATCAAAAAATTAGTTGAAAAATACATGTATTAAACCTCTATTGTAACATATTTGATTTTGAAAGGTTCCATAGCACCTTTTCTTTCTTTATGTTCTTATTCCACTCCCATTCTCTTTCTCCTTTTCTTTTTCTTGCGAAATAACTAAAATAGTGCATATTGATTTTTAAATACCCATATTGCATCAGCGTCAGAAAAGCATATATCAAGCACTACTCAAAACCTCAAGCGTGCATGAGCACTGTATCATATGCCACTTAGGTGCCTCATTCTGACAATTCTACACATAAGCGTCAACATAGGCACATCTCAAGCACAATTATATTACCTAAATCTTGCATGAGTGCTACATAGATATGCACCAAACACATCTCTACGACCTCAAACATGTATGAATGTGGGACCTCAAACATGTATGAATGTGGAACAGGTGCTATTCAAGTACTATGCCTGATTCCAAATAATATGATTTTTCTCAAATTTTTTAATTATACAATTATTTTTAATTAATCAATGCATAAGCAAATATATATTAATAATATTATAAATTATAAATAAAAAAAAATACAAAGCCTTACAATTCTCTCATCTTTAAAAATTTCGTACTCAAAATTTATTTATCATAATAAGTAACAAGATTGATCTTTGTAAGGGTCCACCACACCTCTGTTGTACAACTTTGAAATCTTCTCTCCAAAGTTGAATAGGGATCTGATCATATATTAAATTATCATCAATCATATCCTATCTCTTGATTATCATATGAGCCTTCAATTTCAATGACTTTCAACTCACTAAATTTAACTCTTTCTTACTTCTGCTCAATAAGTAAGGGTCGATTAAATATTTCATCATAAGTATTTAAACGTCAAGATACCAATTGACTCCAAATTGAATGTCATAAGCTTTGTAAAAATTTTTTAGTCATCATAGTTTCATCAACCACTATATACATGGTAAATCAAGATAATTTCATAAATTTAATTTTGTATTCCGTAACCGATTGATTCTCTTGCCTCAAATAGGCACACTTGTGCTCCGCCTACTTTAAGTTGCTCATTAAAAAATATTTTTTTATAAAAGCTTCCATAAGATATTCAAAGATATCTCTTTGTTCTCCAAGTCAAAAATTCTATTTTTCATGGTTCACTAATAATCTGCCTTTGCATCTAACTTATAAGTAGCAAATTCGACCTTTTCATCATCAAGGCAATTGATAACCTCAAATACCTTCTCCACGCTATGGATCCAAATTTCCTCTTTGGTTGGGTTCAGATCATCCAAAAACTCAAGAAGTCTTTCTTTCCAAAAAATAAAATAAAATAAAATAAAACAATCAATGAATATCATACAATACCTCAAATTCCCACCTTGTTGCCTTGCGACGAGTGCCATATCTTATCTTTGAGCTGTTTGATTTATAATATTTAACATATTGGCCTTTGAAACCAAATATTCCTCATAACATTTAGATCCAACTCATTGACTTCTTAACATCTCATATACCTATCATATAACAAATTTTAAATATTTAGTTCCTCAAAATCATATAAGATACATTCATTACGACTTTTTTCCGATTCTATTTTGATACGTTCTCAATATGAATAAATAATAAATAAATAACAAATAAATTTAAATAATAATAATCTATAAATAATTAAAATCTAGATAACTCAAAGTCAGGTTGGACAAACAAATCCCAAAAATCAAAATAGTATAAAAATCATAAATCACAGTGGACACCAGAACTTGTTGAACAAAACTCCAACTAGCATCCAATTATATTAATAAGTAAACCTACTCAAACCTAAAATAACACCTATAAAGAAAAATAGTTAATAAATATCTGAATTATTACTATATGTTGGGGCCCAATATATGGGCCCATAAAATTCGGCCCAAAAAAAGAGTCCAAGACAGAAGCCCAGAGACAGGTCCACGGACCAGGAGGACTGGACGGCCCAAGAGGCCCAAAGGCCCGGGCTAGCTTCTTATGCTAGACAGGCCTGATAACCTGAGAAGTCCCTTTAACCACTCATGACTCAAGGACACCCCAAGAAGTTAACAATATCATGGACGTCCGAGAGGTCAAGAAAGGACCCGATGACCCTTCACAAGAAGTCAAAGATTCTCCAAGGTCTTCAAAGGGCAATCGATGCCTGAGAACTACATTCCTCAAATGAGTCCGCGAACTCACAAAAGGACAAGACACGCCATACAAAGACGAGGACCATTTCATACATGGCCGAAAGCGCCAGCTAAGCAACCTCGCTGGTTTTCAAAGAGCCTGCAACCACTACCAGACATCGCCTCCACAGAGCATGCCTGGTCAAATCAGGACTGACACCTACGGCCTCCGTACCTGACACACACAGGACCTATCAGCGGTGCCAGCAGCAGGCCTCCCTACACACGCTACCTTTTTTGACGCACATGACAGAGCAGGTGGACGGGCCTTCACGCGTCTGGCATGCCCTGCAGGACAGGTGGATAGCCTCTCGGCCACTCACCAGCTGCCACGTGTCCTCACCCCAACGACACAATCTTGCCTATAAATACCTAACAGAGGCTCTTACCTCAGGGACTCCGGCGAAGAATTCTGGCTGGACACTTGAATCTCCTTGCTCTCTTTTGAACAAGAAAGAATGAAGGAGACAGGGCTTTCCAACGAGAGAGAAGTTCTAAAGGAGAGAAATACAAAACAAGAGACAAGGAAGAAATTCGTAAAATTTATACTCTGTAAGACTTTCAAACATAGTGAAGTATTTCGATAGGCTCAGAGCCTTATGGTTTTTTCCTCCTCATTCGAAAAGGGGTTTTTTCACGTAAAATCATTGTCCCAAATCTCTCCTTCTCTACACTTCAAACATACTTGTGTTGGACGGACTCCTGGATCCCGAACGCAATATTGGCACCATATGTGGGAATGCTTGACAAAAAGCTAAATGCTTCCTACTCTCGCAGAACAACCAGCGCTCCCAAAATGGCGAGCAGACAAGCCAACACGCCAACAGGGAGGTCGGACCCTTCGACAGGTGCCTCCCATCTAGTGGCATGACAAGTGGCCATCCCGGTACTAGCGTACGGAAGCTAGTAAAGAAGATGGACAGCCTCTCGAGAGTCGTCCATACTCTCCGCGAGAGGGTGGACGGGCAGTTCAGGGGGACGTACCCTGAGAGCTCTCGGCCAGTAGTGCCCCAGGAGCGACTAGCTGCCCGAGCTCCTGGTGAGTTGAGGGACTACCTCAACAAAAAGAAGTCCATGGCCCATTCTCCAATGAAGAAAGGGCTCAAGAGGCTCTGGAAGGCGGTCTTCGGATCCAAAGCCGGTGAAACAAGCAAGCCGATGATCCGAGAAGACCCATTGCCCCTGAGGACAGGGGAAGGAAAAAGAAGGGTGAGCGCCCAGCCAAAGTCCTAAGGACCATCCAGGCAAAACAAGCCCAAACGGATTGTCTTTGGAAGAGAGGGGCCATCAGGCCCAACTGGCCTCACTGAGTCACTCACCAGCATCCTGAGGCAGATCCGAGACGAGGAGCTCTTGAGATGGCCCAAGGTGTTGAAGAACCAAGAGGGAGGTGACCAGTGGGAATATTGCCATTACCACTGCAGCCGTAGCCACGACATCGAGGACTGTAGGGCTCTCCAGGCAAAAGTTGAAAGGCTGGTAGGGGAAGGCTACCTGGACGGCTTCCTGTCACGACCCAGGCACAGACCCAGAGCAGCAGGACATAGTCGATTGCGCCGTTCAAAAGGGAAAGCCATAATGAACACGGAGGGCGCCTAACCACCGGCTGGGGGGCTGTGCGTGCCAACTTAAAAAAGGCCAACACAGAACAGGACTGTTGAAAGGCCACGACCGGCAAGGGATCAAAATGGCCCCTGAGGCCCCTCAATGTAACACGTCTACATGAATCAAAGGATCCCTTCTATGTGTCCATCATGGCAGGCTTTCATATTCCTTTTTCAACACCAAGGCAGCTCCCAAGTCAAAGACAAAAACTCGGCTC
This sequence comes from Nepenthes alata, assembly GCA_028571085.2. Taxonomy (NCBI): domain Eukaryota; kingdom Viridiplantae; phylum Streptophyta; class Magnoliopsida; order Caryophyllales; family Nepenthaceae; genus Nepenthes; species Nepenthes alata. The sequence continues at coordinate 9,234 of JAOVVI020008353.1, forward strand.
TGACCGAGCGGCTCCAGAGATCGTATAACTAAAAACTCGGCTATGACCGAGTGGCCCCAGAGGTCGTATAACTAAAAATTTGGCTTTGATCGAGCGGCCCCTGAGGTCATATAACTAAAAACTCGGCTCCGACCGAGCAGCCCCAGAGGTCGTATAACTAAAAACTCGGCTCTGACCAAGCGGCCCCAGAGGTCGTATAACAAAAAACTCGGCTTTGACCGAGCGGCCTCAGAGGTCGTATAACTACAAACTCGGTTCCAACCGAGCGGCCCCAGATGTCGTATTCTAAAGAAGCAACAAGAGAGTCGCCAAGGCTCAAGCACGCATCAACTGGGACCCAAGGCGTTAATATAATGAGAGGGATAAAAACGGCCTTGAAGGCTCCTCGATGTAACATGCCTACACGAATGAAAAGATTTCTTCTATATGTCCATCAAGATGCACTCTCGTATTCCTTCGTTGTCATCAATGCAACTTCTAAGTCAAAGCCAAAAACTCAGCTCTGACCAAGCGGCCCCAGAGATCTATAACTAAAAACTCGGCTCTGATCGAGCGGCCCCAGAGGTCGTATAACTAAAAACTCAGCTTCGACCGAGCGGCCCCAGAGGTCATATATTGAAAACTCGGTTCTATCCGAGCGGCCCCAGAAGTAGTGTTCTAAAAACTCGATCCCATCCGAGTAGCCCGAGAGTTTAAAGCTCGAGGAACTTCATGCAAGGCGAGACGACCCGAGCGGTCAAAAGGTAGCATAATCCTTCAAAAGGCTCACAATAAAAGCTAAGGACAAATTACTTAGCATCACTTTATAAAAAGGAACAAGCTCCCATACAGGCCGGGCAGAGAGTCCCAAGCTTCAACTCTGAAAATGTGTAAGTTTTATTAACATAAACAATATTCTGTATAATGTGTTCAAAAAAAAAAGAAGAGGAACGGTCGCCCAAACACTTGGAGAAGAAAATGGAAAGCAGACGCAGAAATGGCAAGTTAGGGCTAAGGAGGCCTTTAAATAGTTTTCAAAATTCAAAAGGTCGCACTCATTACACTCGCCATGTGTCGCTTGGCCATTCGCCCCAGAGAAATCATGGCCTTGCCTTCCCAAGGTACATGTCAGCACGTCAAATCAGCATTTAATGCCCTGCAGAAGCTCAAACGGCGGTGCTGAAATGGTCTCGGACTCAAAGGAAGTTCTGGGACTATTCTCCCCAAAGCTTGGCGTCATATTTCCTCTGAGGACCCACACGTACTCAGACCAGTGCCACAATAGGCCTAAGCTCGAGCGCAGACAGTCATACTCTTGCCTCCTCAAAAACATCCTCTGCAAGCCATGACACCGAGTACGGACAAACTAATGAAGAAAGAGATCAACCTCCCGAGAGGAGCGACGACTTCATGCCAAACGATCGAGGACCTCAAGCCCTTCGGCATGGGGGGCTATGTTGGGACCCAATATATGGGCCCATAAAACTCGGCCCAAAGAAAGAGCCCAAGTTAGAAGCCCAGAGATAGGTTCACGAAGCAGGAGGACTGGACGGCCCAAGAGGCCCAAAGGCCTGGGCTAGCTTCTTACGCTAGACCGGCCTGATAACCCAGGAAGTCTCTTTAACCACTCAGGACTCAAGGACACCCGAAGGAGTTAACAATATCATGGATGTCCGAGAGGTCAAGAAAGGACCCGAGGACCCTTCACAAGAAGTCAAAGATTTCCAAGGTCTTCAAAGGGCAATTGATGTCCAATAACTACCTCCCTCAAATGAGTCCGCGAACTCACAAAAGGACAAGACACGCCATACAAAGACGAGGACCATTTTATACATGGCCGAAAGCGCCAGCTAAGCAACCTCGTTGGTTTCCATTGAGCCTGCAACCATTACAGGACGTCGCCTCCACAGAGCACGCCTGGTCAAATCAGGACTGACACCTATGGCCTCCGTGCCTGACACACACAGGATCTGTCAGCGGCGCCAGCAGTAGGCCTCCCTGCACACGTCACCTTTTCTGACGCACATGGCAGAGCAGGGGGACGGACCTTCACACGTCTGGCATGCCCTGCAGGACAGGTGGACAGCCTCTCGGTCACTCACCAGCTGCCACGTGACCTCACCCCAACGACACAATCTCGTCTATAAATACCTAACAGAGGCTCTTGCCTCAAGGACTCCGGCGAAGAATTCTGGCTGGACACTTGAATCTCCTTGCTCCCTTTTGAACAAGAAAGAACGAAGGAGACAGAGCTTCCCAACGAGAGAGAAGTTTTAAAGGAGAGAAACACAAAACAAGAGATAATGAAGGAATTTTCAAAATTTATACTCTGTAAGACTTTCATACATAGTGAAGCATTTAGACAGGCCTGGAGCATTGTGGTTTTTTCCTCCTCATTCGAAAGGGGGTTTTTTCACGTAAAATTTTTATCCCAAATCTCTCGTTCTCTACACTTTAAACATACTTGTGTTGCACAGACTCCCGGATCCCGAACACATCACTATATAACTATCCCAAAATCCATAAAATATCAAAATTTTCAAACTATACAAACTACAATAAATAGAAATGTACAATAATACCAAATATGATTTCCAAGCAAATTATTAAAATACAAATTTAAATATAAATATAATTAAATAAATCTTCAAACCTCTTCGATATGAATTCTGTAAGTATTTATAGCCCACTAATGTGAAAAGTTAGAAAATATTTACAAAATATAAGTTTAAAACACAATAAATATATAGATTAGCAAATATATGTTTATAAAATAGATAGAGGAATAGAAAATAGTAAAACACGTGTGCATTTCAATATATATATATATATATATCAAATGTTCTAATATGTCAAATGTCAAAATTATGATTTCGCACATCAAAATTCATAACAGGTATACAAATATCAAATAATTCAATTGAACCAAATCATTCAAAGTTTAAATTATATGTTTTTTAATGGCTTAAATGTTTAAAGCCAATGATTTTGAATATGGTATCAAAAACATGTAAATCTCAAATACCAATCATCTCAAAAATTTCAAATATAATGCAGGTCAAGATCTCAAAATTGCACATTGTGCTAAAACCAAAGAATTAAGGATTAAAAAAATTTAAGAAAGGGTTACACGTATTTTTAATAATCTTAATCAAAATACTATTACTTAAAATTATAGGCAGGCCATCTACTAATTATTTTATATAAATAAGGTCAAATATCACTTTTTTGTCACTTACAAACGATAGGTGCTATAATCAAATATACCCAATATATGTTGAGATGCCTAAATATATTATTTTTGTTTAATTTCTTTTTTTATAATGGTTCTTAATAAAATAACAAACGGAGGTTGTACCACAAGTATTCAAAACTTTTTTACTCTATAAAATAATACAAATGTTTGAAATTTTTTACTCTATGAAAAAATAAAAATATCAAAACTTTTTACATCGTAAAAAAATATAAATAAGAAATGAAATATTACAATAGAATTTGGTCTAAGACACTTACATGGAATATCAACATAAAAGGCAAAATGTAATTTTTGTAACTTTTCTTTCCAAACTTTTTTGTATACGAACATAATATTTTAAGATATTTATTTATTTAGTAAAAAAACAAACCAAAATCTTAAAACTTTGAGCTAAACACAATAAAATTTTAAAATATCCAATAAAAAATCACATTCATGTAACAATATTTAAAGTGAAAATAGGAAAAAGTGATATGAATGTACAATAAAATATTAAACGTAAACAAAATTGAAGGATTCTAAAATAAAATAAAAAATAAATTTAAAAATATTTATTTTCAATATTTGATTTAACAGATATGACTTTGAAAGTTTGAAAAGCTCATTCCTTATTTTTCTCTCTCTTTTTCTTCATCTCTTTTATCTTTCTCTCTCTTCTCTCTCCTTTTTTTCTCATCAAATGACTGAAATAGGGTGTAAGGGTCCTCAATACTCAAATTGGTATATCAGCAATAAATGGATATACATTAGGTGCCATTCAAAATCTCAAATGTGCACAAATACCATATTAAACGTAGATTAGGTACTACACATTCTATCACCTCTACACATGATCACCAACAAAGGTGGACCTTAGGCATCGTTATACTGCCTAAACTGCACACAAACTACCTATGTGCATATCAAGCACACTTTTACTACTTCAAATATGTATAAGATAGGATATACGCTCTTCAGACACTAAGCCTTAATCGAAATAATTTGATCTTATTTTTAAATTTTTTATTATATAATTATTTTTCAACTAACCTAATAATATGTATTAATAATGTTATAAATCTGATGGGTATACTGAAAATGGGCTGACCCAAAGTCAACGTTGGCCCAAAACGGCCTGTTGGGCGGTCAACTCGTGAACGGCCCAACTGGAGAGACAGGCCCAAACCCCGAAAAGCCCAGGATGGTCAACGCCAACGTTGACCGTCCAGACCTCAGCAGACGGCCTACGTGCTTACAGACGGTCAACTCAGGCGTTGACCAAAAGTACTGTAGCAGTAGGCCCAACAAAAGCTTTTTACGGTTACGGACCTGGCCCACTTTATCCCACGATCCATCTGACGGCCAGCAACGACCTTCCTAGCATCTTCCACGATCCCAGCCGGCTTCCAAAATGGGCATTGACAAAATCAGCGCCTTTCCCATAAGGAAGGCGCAAGATTT
>JAOVVI020008354.1:0-14235 GCA_028571085.2 Nepenthes alata
AGGGTTCATGATTTCGCTTGTTCTGCAGCACAAATCGAAGGGGTAAAGATGGAGAAGGCTTTGTCGGCTTTAGATCTGGGTGTTGCCTTCTTGAACGATGGTTGTTGCTGCCGTTGAACCGATCTTCTCCCTTCTCTCTTGTTTTTTTTAAGGAAGGAAGTTGGAGCCGGTTTGACTAAGTCAAACCGACCGTGGGCCAAATTTGGGCCTCTTTTTTTTATTATGTTGGAGACCGGTGTTGAGGAGAAGCTCCCAGCGTGACCTCCTTTGACTAGCCCCTCTTTGCCGGCCATCTTGGGAGTGGTAAGGATGTTGCCCCTCAACCTTCTATCTTGAATGAAATCCGTTTGTTTGAGCCAATTTAGATTCGAATATTGTGCTTGTATGTTTTCTAAGCTTGGTGCTTTCTTCGTTTCTTCTTCTTGAAGTTGCAGTATGGGCGGTTGAAGAAAGAACCCCCAGGACAACGTTGGTTATTCATTGTGGATTTACAGAAGTGAGATTCCAGAATAGAATTCTTGGAATGAATAAAATTCGGAGTGGATTTCACTTCAGCTGGTTTGAAATTTATACCAGAATGAACTCGTAGGTGCCAGGAAGTGCTGAAATGGTACTGTAGGAATAAAATGACTGGTTGGTACAAAATGATCTGCATTTTTGACGCAAAGAGCCTGAAACGGATGGATTGTACACTTGAGTATCGATCTCTTTTATGAAGAGTGTCTGCCGGTTTCATTTATGGCAATTTGTGAAACGGCCTAGGAGTGGCAGTTTCCTTGGCAAGAGTGTTAATATCAGTTTTGTTTTCATATTTTTTGGTGGTAAAGCTGGCCTTTTAGCCGATTTTCACGGACGGCGCCAATGTTACGTACCAAGAATTCAGGTTGTCATACGGATTCGGAGCAACAAATCGGATCTTTATTTTAGTCGATCGGATGCGGATCCGGTCTCTATAGTATTGAATTTGAATCATGCGCAATACAACTAAAAACGAGAGGTCAGAGGTCGGCGGGAATTGTTCCCACCGTAAACCTTCCGACGCTTAAGTCAGATGTCTTTCCAAGAATATAGAAAGATAAATAGAGGATGCATATTTGGTGGGTGGAGTATTTTATTGCGTTCAACCGGTGAACGACTTAAAGGTATGTCTCAGGAGGAAGTTTGTAAATTATTATTAATCACTGGAAGGAAGATCTCTTAGAGAAAGAGGAGAGATCTTTTTTTCTCCCTCTTCTCTGTTGGGATGAGGTCTTTATATAGTTGGAGGATCTTATTTATAGTCAACCGCCGAAGTGGTTGAGTATTATTCATAGTTAACCGCCGGTGATAATCGTCCGTGAATTAGATAAAGCGGTTAAACTTTTTTCTTGGGTCGGGTTACCGAACCCATCAAGAATAAATAGGATTAATTATATAAATTTGCTATTTTATTCGATTGATTACAATATTATAGAAGAATATAAATAAGTTTAAATTAATTTTTCATATTTATATCTTTATTTCATACTTTTAAACATATTTAACTCATATTTTCTTATAAATACTTTTATTTGCCTATGTTTTAAATGCCTCAATTACCTTAAACATTAATCATTTATCATTTATTCAATAAGTGTACTTTTAAGTATTTATAAATATTATCATTTATTATCTTAATTTTTAGTATTATTTTACTCACCTACTCAATATTGTCATCTTTATAAGAAGGGCAACTTTGTGAAAGAAGAAAAAAATCTTGATCATCTCTCCTTTTGTTACACTTTCTTGGGCTTTATTTGGGTGGCTAGTAAAGCTTTAGTTTTCTATTATTTTTGGATAATTGTTGCTAGCTATTATTTTTTTTATCTGAATAGTCAAAAAAAATACTGTCTTCAATAACACGTAGGTCTGTAATACTGAATATGTGGTAGAGTTAATCACCATTTACTTAAGAGACAATATTAGTACTTTATATTTGATTCATTTTATTTGCCTGTTATGAAACAGGTGATGCATCCTTTTGCAGAATGAGGGATCCTACTTCACAGAATAAGTAGTTCGCCACATATTTAATTTTTTTATTAAAATTTGTATTAAAAAATTAAATATATAACGAAATACTTGCTCCGTAGAATAAGTACTCTGATCTTATTCTTTTGCTGTATGATATTCTTTTGACTCATGGATCGTAAATGGGGCTTTATATTTGTCTCGATGTTGCTCGTGATCTACTTTGTAATTTTTAGCAGTTTTTTTTGAGTGTTAAATTTTAAATCGTTTTAAATATCTTTTTTTTATAATTTATATTCTTATATTGATACATATTTAATTATTTATAAAAGTAAATATAAGAAAAAGAAAAATAAAATAAACACATATATGAAGTGAAAAAACATAAAAAAACAAAGAAAAAAAAGAAGGTGGATCCAATTATTGGTTTTTATATGAATTTAAGGGTCTTAATTTTATATTAGAAATAAAAAATTAACATTAAATGATAAATTTTAATATTAATTTTTTATTTTTGAAAATAAAATCAAAATTCTTAAATTCATTTAGACTTTAGTGTTTTCCTTAACCATATCAGTGGAAAGACGCGACCTCAAAGAAGCACTTTCCCTGTCTGTCTTTCTCTCTCTATCTCCTCTCGCCTTTGCCCTGTTGCCCTAAAAATCCCAAAAATCCCAATCTCTCTCTCTCTCTTTCTTTATCTTCCTCTTTATCTCTCCTTCAAGGTAGCCCAAGTAAAATCGATAAGACCACAAAGACATACTTCAAAATTTTCCCTTATACGCTCAATTCGCAAACACAGAGCAGACTGTTGAATTCCAATTTCTGGTCTGGCCTCAAAAGTTTTCAGGTTTTCAATTTGCCATTTTCTCCTGTGCATCTTCCCATCTTCCTCTGTATTCCCTTCGTCTCATTTTTTTGCTCCGGTCATATTGAACGGAGAAGATAGGAAGAGGATGTGTGATGATGGTCCGCATCTCTAGTTAACAGCCTTCATTTTCTCTCCCCCATTATTTTCCTTGATTTTTTCCACTGTACCCAGAATCTCTTTCCCACTGCAAACACCCAACTTGATTCCTCTCCCCTTTTCCAATGCAAACATATGATGGTCTTTCACCTAATGCCTCCTTAATCGGACCAAACCCTGATCATCTCGATCTCCCTACCATGGGCGATGCCGTTTCGGCTCCGATCCACCATTCACAACCCTCTTCTCCTCACCAAAAAACCCACAACAACGAAAACACCCAAAGCTACAACGGCAACGCAACTGAAGGTAGAAACACCGAAAACAATGATAGCGAGAGTAAAATTAGTAGAAGTAATAAGGAGAAAAATGGTACCAATAGTGATGCAATAGTGAGGAGGGAGCGGCCATCCCGTGCTTGCACAGCTCGGGCGGCGGCGTCTAAGCTGTACTTGGAGCCGTCGGTTATCGAGCGGAGGCCGAAGCCGGCGGCGAGGAGAGAGAGAGGTGACGCGGAGGAGGAGGTGGAGGAGGAAGAGCAGAAGGATCAGAGTCGTCATATTGTAACGCCGCTGGTGGATTCACCGCCGGCGGGGCAGTATCCTAGGTGGAACTTGAGGACCGCGTGGGAGTTGGCTTCCATACTTAATTTTCTCAACGTCAGTTCTCTTGAATGTTTTTTTTTTGTTTTTTTTTCATCTCTTGTTTTGGGAAGTGTTTTCAGTGTTTTTTTCCCCTTTTGCGGACTTCTGTGTTCGGGTTTCAGATTTTCAGGCCGCTTCTGAAGATTACAGTTGAGTTCAGTGCTGAAGAGTTGGAAACAGCATTGATAACTCCCAACAATACATTGGGTGACATTCATATACCATTGTTAAAGGTTGGTGCTTTTCACTTGTGGAGAATTAACTTGTGTTTTTATTTGGACTTTTGGGACAATAAAATTTGTGTTTTTAGTTGATGGAAAGCTTTTACAGAAATCTAGGATTTGAATTAGGCCTTTTGTGCATTGTGCTGGCCACCTTGTTAAGTAGGTTGTCGGTGGATGTTCTAATGTCTGAAGAGGTTATCTTAAATCCTAGCAGTAGGTAGTCAATGCAATTTTTCCTCTATTTTAGGAACAAACTTACATTTAGCATCATCTTATTTTAAAATGTAGGTTTCTGATGGAAGTTGATGCTTGTAACGTATATGCTTACCCTCCAAAAGGATAATATTTTCTTCTAATTTGTAGAGTGGATTCAATTGAACTATAAAGTTAATTGTTATAGTGACAATCATGTTTTGTGGTAAGAGATGATGTCAAGTCAGATATACTACATAGTTAGCGTTTGCACCCTCTTGCTTAGCCAAAAGAAGAAAAAAGGGAAGATAGCTTGCACCATCCTCTTTTCTTATCCCTTTCTGGCAGGAAGAAGAGGAGTGCTGAATTTATAGGGAGAGGAAAGAGGTGAACTGACTACTATAATTTACAATGTTAGTAGTGTAGTTTCATCTGCTAGGATGGATTAGCCGTTAGAAGTCACACCATTGTTTGTATATTTGTTTTCCCCTTTGGTAAGGGATTTTGTTGATTTGTTGCATAAGGAGTCTTTAAATGTGAGCTGATGGACCAATGTGGGGAGGAAGCAATGTGAACACTTTTTTTCTAGAAGTAGGAGCTTTGCTTGATTTTGAGTCGAACTTTTGGAGGTGACAACCTTAGGATTAATGGGTTTATCTTCTTTTTCAGTCTTGTTGATTTTAATTGTAGTGTGTGGAAGTCATTATATTGTTGTTGGGTAGAAAAGGATTGCTAATTGTCTAAGCCTTTTGTTAAGTTATATGAGAGTGGGCAGCATATGGACGGCCAAATATGTTGCCCTGCTAGTTTTAGAGTAGCTGCAAATGAAGAAGAGAGAACTGGTAATGCCTAACTTTCACCTGGGAGTTAGCGGAATTAATTATTTCCACAGTTTTGTGAGCAGGAAAGTCGCGGACTTTGTTTGAGATGCTTCAATGCATGTGCAAATTAAGAAATTTTAGTTTTCATTGTAATAGGAAAGCAATTGTTAGGTTGTCCCTGTATGTGGTCCTTCTGAAGGTGGGTGGTGCTCTTCCCCTTGGTAGGCTATTTGGAACTTGACCAACAAAGGTTCTCTTGGAAGTGGCTACATGATAGGTGAGTTCTGGTGGAGCTTGGTGTCATGTTATGCTGGCAGGAGTTGACCACTTAAGTGATAGTTGATTTCAATTATGGGACTGTTTTTATCATACGAGGAGGTTATTTATTTGTTCTTTTCTTCAGATATGCCTAATTTATCTGATATTACTGCCTAGCGGTGCTATTGTTCTTGTGTAGAATTATGTGGGGCTTTGGAAATCTTCATTGTTTCTTGTTGATTTAAGGTTCAAGTTTCTCCTCCTGCTCTTTGAACCACTCCCCAACTGTCATCCTCAATTTCACCTTCTCAATTAGTTTGAATTTAATTGCCTGCATTTTTAATTACTTCTCTATGAAAAGTCTCTTCTATGTTGTTATTGTGGATTTTGTTTTTTCCTACGGGCTATTTTGTGCATTGTAAGAACTGCTGGTCTCCAGAAATATATTCACATTGAAGGTATGGCTTTCATTTCAAAGTCTAAAAGGGCTGGGAGTAATGGTGTACCTGTTTTGAGGAGGTGAAGATATCAGTGTTTTTATGCATCTCTTGTCTTTTTTTTTTCCTTGTCTATTTTGGTGGGCGAGGTTATGATATTTGTATATGTGGTATCACCTCAGTGATGGAATATATCTTTTTCTCAATGCCCATTTGGCCTAGCTTTTAGTCCTTTAAAAGTTCTTTTTATAAAGGCTATTTTCAAGTTGTTTCTAATTGTGACTTCTCAAAAAAAAAAAAAAAAAATCTTTTGATCCATTTGTAACTTGTCCAAGTGAACTTTTGGAATTTCCAAAAATCTATTACTAGAGGCAGGGGGATAAAGAGCTCTATGTGTGTTCTGCATGGTAGATCTTTGCATTTGTTAATGCCTTTGGGATTTATATGAGACTTGTGAGTTACTATGATAACTTGGGGATTCCCCGTTCTGGGTTGTGTTTGGTGAAGCAATGGGTGTAGGGCTTCAAGGGGTAGTGGTGAATTACCATTTACATTTTCATTCCCTTTATATTTTTATGTGGTGGTTGGAGTTCTTTTCTGTCGAGGATGCTCTCAAATAGTTCTGTACTGTTTTTTTTGAATGTGGAGTCAATTTATGAATTGGGATCTTGAAGAGGAATGTTTTTCATGAAGCCCTCTGTGGAGAAATTGCAAACACAGTTAAGTTTGAGGAGTTGAAGCTCCCAATACCGGAAAAGTAGTTCTTTTTATTTTTTCAGTCATTGTGACTACGATTGCATTTCTTCGTGGTAAATGTGTAATTGCAAACAAAATAACTCAGGTAGAGAAGTTGAAGCCATCCGGACTGAAGAAGTATTTTTCAGTGATTGTTGTGATCTTGCATCTTTGTTCATCATAAATACGTTGATCTTCTCCATTTTAGCTTTTAGAAAGGTTTTTCAATGTTAGTAGTCTTGTTCAGTATTCTTCTCTTGTTGATGAAGGTATATGCCAGAAACTGATGTCTGCTTGAGGTCTTAGATCAGTGGCTCTGCTTTTTGTATGTTTTGGGCTTGGCATAAAAGGCGCAATCTCGCTGGGTGATTGGTAATAATTTGGTTGTCAATAATGATAGTTTTTAGGGCTAATGAACTGTTACAGAAGATTTATTTCATGAAGGCTTGTGCCACTAACTTGTGTTTGACACTGGATTAGGTGCAACCAAAATTAGCGGTTAGTTTTGTAGGGAAGGTCTGAAGGATGATGTGGTTTGGCAATGATTTGGATCTGATTTTCCTTTTCACTTTTTCGATCAAGTAATTTTTATATACACTACACCCACGTGCCTAATTTGGTGAATAAAAGATTAAGCTTGACTGGTGTCCATAGAATGACAATATTTAGTAGCCTCATAGTTTATTTAAAAAAGGATTGCAAATTTTCTGATCTTGAGACCGAACCACGCAGCCTGCAAACTTCAGTGCAGTGTGAAAATTTTCATGAACTAGTTATGTCCCTACCTAGAGGCATGTAAGGTCGACAACAACAGTAAACCTAGTAGTGTGCTGAATATGGAAGATGTGACTGGGAGGATTGAAGCACATTGATTGATATAGTAACTTTAGTAGTTTTGATGAATCCTTCAGTTTCTGGTGATGCCAATGAAAGAAAATAGAGTTCAAGTTTCTCTCTTTTTTGCTTAGGTAGATCAGTAAAGATATATACATATATGTATGCCATGAAAGTCTTTTTAATCCCATATAAGGTAACCATATGTCATGCATTTAGGTGGAATAATCTGTTGTAATGGTGCCAAAATTCTCAGGACTGCAATGGGCTGTTTTCCTTAAAACTGAGATTTTCCTGTAATTGTTGTCCATGTGGTCTCTGCTCCTAGGTGATTACCTTTGTGGTGGCAATTCACCATATTGTAAAGGAGAATGTATAGCTCAAAGTCTGCCCTTCATGTATCCGGGATCATACATGTAGGGTGCTTATGTTCTTCACTGAACATGACTAGGGTGTTTATCACACCGACTGTAAAGTGAGCTGATGGTTTTGAGTCTCACCTTTTGGACAAGTGTTCCTTCTTGGAGTACAGCAACTGCCATTATGGTCTCTTTCCTTTTGTTGGCAGGAAATCCAGAAAGAAAGAAATTTCATTGGCTGGAATAGCTTATAGGCTAGCTTCCTTGTCTCTTTATCTTGGATTTCTCATATTCAGAATAAAGTTGATTATATTGTATTGAATTAACTGAACATAACTAAGTACAAGGTATGACTTTATCCTTTATGGAGTATAAAAACCTAAATAGCATAGGATGCTGTAATAGATTAAGTAGAAGGGACTCCATAATTATCATTCAGGACAGGACTAAAGCAGTTTTCAAGACCAAACTATCAATCATTAAACCTTCTTTCCAAAAGACAATTTCTATTTTATTTTACCCCCCGAACATAAATTAGAACTCAACACTATCAAACAAACATGGACAATGGCTTGTGCAGTCTCTTGCAACTTAAATTAGAACCAAACACCATCAAGCAAGCATGAACCCTGGTGTGTGCATTATCGTGGAACAAACACTAGTGTCTGCAATATTTTGCACTTGCTCTATTCAGAGCAACAGGGAAACAGAGCAGAGCAAAGATGAGTATCTTTCTCATGCATCATCCAAGGGCATTATTCATGCACACAGTAACAGAACTGTTCACATCCCTGTCCATATATTGTTACAAATATTAAACTAGCTCTATGTACGGCATGAGAAGTCCTTCAAATCTGCGAGGTCCTTATGCAAACATTAGAGTAATAAAAGCTGTTAGTGTATATTAGAAACAGAGCACATAGAATAAAAAAATTTAATGTAGGTGAGATTAGGTGCATAGAGGGCAGTGTCAAAAGGCTAGCTGCTTGCCAATAGTGTAGGAGTTTTACTACATGATGGATCTGACAAAAAATATGATACCATATTAGAGACTAAGTGAATTGTATTGAATTATTATAATTAAGTGTGATACATGAATTCATAGACTACAAAATCTAAATAAGGAAAGTATCCTGGAAGATATTTTACATATTACTAACTCATACATTAATATAGATATAATCTAGGGATCAAAGGCTCTATTCTATAACCTATAAGGCTTTTAGGCATTAATACAAGCTGTAATAGGATGTGTGTGAATTCCCCACTCCATGGAATGGGGTTGTTATTCATGGAGATATCCCCTTCCAGTTCATCATTTGCTACTTTTTGGTATGTGACCAGGGAAGTAATAGTTTTTTATTTTGACTAGTGTTTTCTGGTGGTGTGGGTTTAGGTCCCCCTCTGAGTGTGTACCCGTGCCCATGTTTTCCTTCCAATGAACAGGAGGAAATTTGAGGCCTTTTTTATTGAAGATATTGGTTATTTTAGTATATTGAGGGAATTTATATGTGCTCTTTCAAGGATTTTGAGAATTCCTTTTCTTCCTTATTTCATTTTTAGGAAACTTCTGTCCTCATGCCTCCTACTGGAATGGAGTTAGAGAAGTCATTCTGTATTCATAAGATTAGTAAATTTTTTCTGGCATTGGTTAGCTCCATTTACTGTTAGTATATGTATATATATACATATATGTGGAGATAAGCTCTTTTCTATCATTATTTTTCAACTTTTTTTGTGTAAGTATGATTGAAGTAGATTGTTTTTTTCACTAAAATTATTAATTTAAAAGCCTTTTTGACAGATGCAGTTAGCTTGTTTCAATCTCGTCTGTATTTCCCATTCAGATTACACTCCTCAATAAGTTAATATTTATCATCCAATCTATTAGAAGGTTTGAGCACTTAGTAGACTTAGGACCTGTTTATGATATATTTTTTTCTTAATATAGACCTGCTGTGGCATATGTTCCTATTTTTGCGAATTGCTATGTCAAAGGATTTCAATAACTACTTAAGTTTGTACCTAGCATACTAGGTTAGTCATCAGCCTTTATTTTTTATTAAATACCATGGGGGTTGATTATTGGTAATGTAATGCATAGAACTTTTATCATCATAAATGGCAAATGGTTTAATGGAGCTAATACAAATGTGCTTGGCTTACTATATGCAATGGGCTTGTTTCCCCTCTTTATGCTGAACTGTCATTCTTTAAAGGAGAGCTGAACTTTTATTATGATGGGAGCTGTACACTAGCAAGACCATTTGAACAGCCAATTTCAATTGTCGATTATGTTCTGGGAGTTCATCTGTTGTTGATTTGGATAAGATCTCTATTGATATTATGGTTCTGTGGATCTTCTTTATGCCTAAGTATTATGTGGCGTTGGTTATGTGGCGTTGGTTTCTGGTTGTTATCAAGTCAACACACTCCTCATATGGGAGATTGATTACTTATTGTCACGAAATTATTTTGATGGTTTGAATTACTATTTTGTTTTTTTGTTTCCTGAAAATGGTATTAGGCAATTCCTCCAGTTACTAGAATGGCTTGTGGGCGAGGCACCTGGGTTACAGTTCTATGTAGAAAACTGAGGGACTGGTGGCATTGGGTAAATTACTGACCTATGAAACTATTGATAATAGTCTGCCACAAGTTGGTTCCTCCTCTTGCCATTCTGATCTTATATGATCTTATGTTATTGAAGGTCGCTGATGGAGAAATACCCATTTTTGCTTCTCATGGGTGAGTATTAATTTGATTCTGGAGTTTTCTGTTATTTTGATGACCTAATGAAATTTACACATGTGAATTTTTAGGGCGGAGATTGAAGTTTACAAGTCTCTTGATCCTAGGATTCGTGTAGTGATCTTGAAAGCATTATGTGACATTCGTGTTGAGGTATCATAATCAGTTCTCGTTCTCTCTTAATACTTTGATGGAACTTTCTGGCTAAGCTGCATTAATTATGGATTGATTGTAATTGACTGAAAATTTCCCTTCAACTCCACTGACTGACTTTGTCACACATGATTCTTAATCCGGGTCAACTATTCATTAGTATCTTCCATTTTAATTTGCAGCAGATCTTCATATTGTGTCTGCATTTTGACAAGTCTTGTCATCTATTCGAGCTTTTTCTTTAATGGAATAATATGAGTTTGTGGGGTTTATCACATGGCTGATATTTGCATCACAATAGTTCCCATACCACTAGCATGATCATCCTCCAAATGAATCATAATCTTTGGATCTATTGATGCCTTCCATTTCCATTATGACTATCTTATGTAGTTGAGTTTTTGACATATTTTAAAAACCAGTTCTTGGTGTAGACATTTATGTCGGTCATTTTATGATCTCGATGTACAGCAAGAAGACATCAGAAACTACATTGATGACTCCGTCAAACATGGTGCTAAGCTTTCTGCATTTCGCAAGGAACGGATTGGGGGTGATTCAACTGGAATTTCCTACTGGTAGTTCAGTTGATCTAATTCTGAATTATGAATTAAGTTCTGTTGCGACCTTTCTGGTTCTCACAATTTGTGTTGTTGGGCGATCTTCATTTGTTACTTAATTCAATTGATGTTCTATTCTAAGTTTGTTCTTAATAATATTCGTTTGTTCATGCATTGTTCTGAACTAGTTACCATTCATGTAGGTATGAAGACGATCCTATAATTGGGCATAGGTTGTATAGGGAGTTCAGGAAGGTTGAGGTGAAAAAGGTGAAGATGAAGGGTTCACATGTTCTTCCTAATACATCTTATAAGTGGGAAACAGTAGCAACAAATTTGGATGAATTTCAAGATGTTTCTGTAAGTTACTTATGTGACTAATTATTTCTGGTATAAAACTGTTGGTTATTTGTTTGACTTTGATGAATTTGCATATTGACATTATCGAGTCACTTAGAAGGCATAATGAGAATATTTGGAAATTCCAATGAAACTTCATTCAATGTTCTTGTAATTTTTTTGATGGACTGGTGGTTGGGCAGATGTGAACATGGGCTTGCACTTGTCGATCAAAAGGTTGCAAAATTTAGGTAATAACCAATCAACTTGGCCCTTCCAAAAGAAAAAAAAAATGCCAAAAACTTTAAAAAAAAAGACAAAGAACAGGAAAATGGGAAAAGTTTTTTGTGATTTTCCCGTGGGTGTTGTGTGCAATCTTTGTTGATTCAAACACTGCTGCCATTTCTTTGTGGTTCGGCTTAGCTTATTATTGCTTTAAAGTGTTTGTAATATACATCCATTCTCTCAAATTTGAAGAACTTTCAATTTGTAACTTGTTTGAGTTAATTCATTGGAGTTCTTGCAGTTTCTAACATTTATCATCTTTAACTTGCTGTTGTTATATATAATGAAACTGGTAAAATTCTGTTTGAATATAACCAAATTAGACCTTGGAATGCTTCGAATAATGTACTTGAGCAAAACTAGGGCTTTGAAAGATGACATCTCATCCGAATTTACAGTGTCATAGGAGTGCTTGTGTGGCGACCCGAGCCTCAATACTCACACACGTGGCTCGAGCCGCTCACGCGGAACTAAAAATTTAAAAACCAAATAACATAAACTCCACATTACAACTATTTCATTCATTTGAATTTCTACATCATAATAAACCAACCAAAATAAAAATACATAAATCTCAATAACAATCTAAATCATCATCATCCTGCTACCAGAATCATCTGCTCAAGCTCTTTCCCTTCAAGCTAAATGCTGCCAACTCAATCTGGAGCCAAGAAAACACAAGGGTGAGCCAAAGCCCAGCAAGTGATATAATCAAAAACGCTAACAACAATAACGATCTCGGATAACATCTACCAATGTCTCAACATACTCTAACAACCTACTATATCCGAGACAGATTACAACACGTCGTAAATACGACTCTAGGCAAATGGGTCTCACAAGACCCGAACATCCAAAAACAACAAGAGTGCCAATAATCAACGGTAATCCCCTGGAATCCGATCTCAACGATGATTGGAGATTTTTTCGGTTCATATGTCAGCGAGAACGACCAGCATACTCACGATAACAATACAACATGAATTCTATTGAATCCGAGTATCATAGGATCCACACAATGATACTACTAACACAACAAATGAGGTACTCACAATCATAGAATATATAAAGGAATCACCCGGATCTTATTCTGCCACTGTGAACCAATGGCTGCGTATATTTCTCGACAGCTGGGTACTTGCACAGGCTACCCGATACTCGTAAGTTTGACCTCCTACCAAATCCATAGTCCACAGAGACTTTACCCGACAAAGTATAGACGTCTTCCGAGCATGCTCAACATCATGATCCACTTCCGACTCTACCAGTACGGAAGACAACTCACACGTCAAACTCAGTATCTCCCGCCATGATATCCACGATATCATGATCTACGATGTTCACAGGGTCATAAGCATCCCGCCACACTAGGCAACGTACATCAATCCACCAGGATACAAAAATCAGTATCAGATAAGTGCAGACCACATTAAAGTACCGAAGCCTCCCATTCGACCCAATACTTTAATGTTTTCACACACTCTCATCAACCTTGACCGTAAGAAGCCAACGAATTCAAATACTCACACACCGAGTATAACGCAAAAAAAGCTTTATAACATCAATAACAGAATGTTGTTCGGTGCTGACGAGACCGTACTCACACAATCAAATCCAACACAAAGAAAATATCTCGGGACATCCAAAAAGGAATACAATGATCGAAATATGATCAGTTCGACTGCCTCACTATTTTTTTTATTTTATTTCGGAGCGATGCCTACCACTAAGGCCAACAATTTATTCAATTTCCATCCCCAACAAATTAATTGGTAATATTTATTTCTTCATACCATCAGCATAACTCCGAACACAGGCCAATACGCTTTTATAAATACAACATACACAACTTTAAATATTTTCTATGCTCTTTATCATACACACATATAACCACACATTAACATATATATATATATATATATCCAAATACATTCCCACATATATATATATACATATACCGTCATATATATATATATACATACACATATCATACCTATATACCCACGTTTACCATCCCAAATTCCAGCCCAACACTTGGCCCACTAAACCCACACGACACACTTGGGCCCAGCCCAACACACTCAAACACACACACAGACACACTTGGGCCCAGCCCAATACACTCAAACACACACACTTGGGCCCAGCCCAACACACACACACACAAATACTCACATACACACTCAACCCACGACCCAATTCAACCCAGCCCATGGCCCATGCTGTCGTTCACCAAACCCAGCATCATAACTTCACACACACACGGCAACACTCTGCCGCCTCGCACACAGCTTGCACAGAATCACAGCTACAGACCCACGCATAGCCACATTTCCAACACATACGCACGCACACACATCCGCACAATACCCACACTAGACGCTTAACCCACATCCACAGTAGCGTTGCTGCTTTTCCATACTCACCCACATGCACAGCCAAAAAAGAACACGAGGCTCTGTTTCTCACTCAACTTCAGCCGGTTACAAAAAAAACTATAGTAAACAACTCTGCTTCATCCAATTTATGCCTAAAAATGGTGGAACTAGAGGAAGAGAGGGAGAGACAGATTCGAATCAAACTTCGAATCCAAGAGCACACAGCAACCAATACCCACGAAAAAAGAAGGATTTATGAGGAATCAATTTCAACTTGAGAAGTATGACAATAGAGGGTTCACTTGCAAA
>JAOVVI020008355.1:0-14234 GCA_028571085.2 Nepenthes alata
ACAAAAAATACAAAAAGCTTAAGATTTTCTGGTTATTCAATGTTTCAATCAAGATTTTGTGAGAGTAAAATAGGATTTTGTTGCGTCCAGGGTTCTTGGTTGTCGTACGGATTAGAGAGCTTTCAGATTCCTTGTCGTCCGGAGGGGATCACGAGCGGGTCCGGTTTCCGTTACTGTTAACCTGGAACCTGCACAATACAATTAACAAACAAGAGGTCAGAGGTCGGCGGGGATTTCTCCCACCGAAAATACTCCGACGTTCCAGTTAGTAACCTTTCGTAATGAATAGAAAGGGGGGGACGCATGCTTAGAGGTGCGTGAAAATACGATAAGTGTACGGTGGGAGTGTATGAATGCAAGAGTTGGACTCAATGAGCGGTTGGTGGGAGGCCTGGCTCCCTGCACGCACCGCGATGGGTGGCTCACTTTGGTAGCCCGCGAAAGGCTGTGGAGGATGAGTGCTAGACGTGAATCTGAGAGCAGCAGCTTAAGAAGCGTATGTCTTAATGCCCAGGCTTAGATTAAAGATTCGGGAATCGATCGATCCATCCCCCCTTCTCTTGCAGAAGGGGGGAAATTTATAGGCTCTAGTGAGTGGAGCTTTGGGCGCGAGAATCCTCTTTGCCGGGATTCGCCGGCCGTTGACCTGTTGGTGACGATCGACGGTGTTAGTTGTCGCCTTGTGGCGGTAAGGTGACCGTCGTGCCTCGCTGTCTACGTTTGGTCTACCTTTCACATGAGGATTGGCTGGTCAGTTGTAGAGAATGACGCAAGTCGCGGCTAACAGAGTTGACCTTTCCCTCATTGGTCTGCCTTTGTTGCCTCGTCCTTGCCGCCTGCAGCAGCATTGATGGGCTGCAGGAAGCGCTGATTGATTGTGGGCGTTGGGCTGCAGGAAGCACTGATTGATTGATTGCTGGCGTTGGGCCGCCACATAGGCTATTTAAAGCTCTGGGCCACATAGGAGGATTGGGCCGCTGCTTCCTGGATTGGACCTCGCGATGCCCGGGCTTCACTGGTACTGGACCCAACAAATTCATATTGTCATTATTTGTTTGAAATAAAGCAATCACGATTTAAGAACAATAATGAAAATATTAATGTTGAGGATGTTAGACTCATATTCACTCACCTGTAGGTTGTAAGTGCTTGAAACTTAGTACTTTGAACTGGATATAGTGGACGGTCAATATGAATATCCATAAATTAAGCTCATGGAGAGCTGTTGTTTTCTCAAGGATTTTCACGAAGTCTCTTTAAAGCTAATGCCAAAAATTGGGATGTAAAATAAAACAGGATTGTGCATATGTGAAGGGAAGGATAAGGGAGTTTTTTTTTTTCCCCTAAAAATGCTTTAAGCCTTTTATGTAAACATGGTTTAGCATGTGCTATCTGATCCATGAGCATCTTCATGGTTTATAGTGATGACGTTGTTAGTCTTACTTTTGTATTTAGTGGGCAAACAACATGCTAATCCACTGTCAAGAGCTTTTACCCTTATGGCTCTAAATGGATTCTCTACCCGCTCCCTTTCCTATAAGTACATTAAATGCTTCATATATGGGAAGAGAATTTTTAGCTTTACTTGATTTGGATTGATGTAATTTGGTCATAGTGCTGCTTGCTTTCTTGCAGAAGAACCTAAATTGCATCCTGTAATTCTTTTGGCAATCTTATTAATGAAGTGTATAATAATAATTCATTATTTATTTGCTTCCTGAAACACACAGAGTAATTTAGGATTATAATTAGTCTGCCTCCTTTTTTTTTTTTCAAATCAGGAAATCCAAACCTATCTGCCAATGTTTTTACCATTGACAACAAGGGCACATACTGTTGTTCACTATTGTCTTTGCCTATGTAACATTGCTGATTTGTAATTCTTTTAGTTCCCCCTTTTTTCTCTCTCCCTCTCTTTCATAGAGACTAGGAATTTCAGTTGCAGGATAGACTGTGCGGCTAAATAAGACAAATGTCAACAAGCAAATGATTCTAAGTACCAATGTACAATTTGTTTTGTATGATGTTGCTTTGGGCTTATTAGGGATGATTCTAAGCAAATGATTCCTGTCTTGAACTGGTGTAACTTTTCATACTATTTTATTTCTGCCCCTTTCCGTTCCCTCTATTTGAGTGATGTTGATGAAAAGGTACTCTCATGTTTGATGTTTGGTCTCCTTTAATTTTTTCAGCATGCTGAAATGAGTGATGAGACTGTTCAACTGAAGACTCTGCAGACCATATTGATTATATTTCAGTCTCATTTGCATCCTGAAGATGAGGTGAAGTCCATCATTCTTCTTCTTTTGTGCTTATTCTGAAACAGACATCCGATTGCAGCGGAGGAAGTTGTAGAAAATTTGTGTCTTTGCATATGCCGATGGGAATTATGAAGTTGATCAAAGAGTGTTATGGTCAAATCTCATTTTGCAGATTCTTTTGACATCTAATAATGTTTCTGTAGTTACTAAAAGTTATTTTGGAGGGTACATCTTTGGCATGAACAAAAATTCGCCAGTCTCATGAGATAAAGTTTGGGGGTGTAGTTTGTGTTCTCATTAATCTCACTGAAAAACTACAAGTGTCTTGTTTATCATCAGTTTATAGATTCTCTATAGCCTGGGTAGCACTGCATGTGCACATCAGTCGTGCTTGTTCTACACATGGCCGGAGTTGTCTATTGTCCATGCATTTTTGGCATGAATCCCCATCTAAGGGATATATCATGTTACACTGAGGTAGATGAATTTGGGTTTTATTTGACATGAGTAGATTTTGATTTGTTCTTCTAGAATTTATTGTGCCAAACATGTCTCTAGCTGCTTTGCTTTTAGTGAGCTCTCTCTGTCTCCTATCTCTCTCTCTCTCTGTTCCCTCCTCTTTTCTGGGCTGTGAGGAAGGGGGTGAGTGATGCCCAAGCATACCCATAACTTTAAACTGTTTCTCTCTCTCTCTCTCTCTCTCTCTCTCTCTCACACAGTCCCTCCCTCTCCCTCCCTGTGACTCTGAGGGAGGGACACATGATACCCTCAAACATACCCTTAACTTTACACCTTTTTGCACTCACTTGGCTCTTTTTCCTGGTGGGAATATGTCGTGGTCTTGGAAGTGAATCTTTTGATAATGGGGAAAAGATGGGGCTTCTTTTAATGTTACGACATTGTATATTGTGGTATATAGGTCTTCCTAGGGAATATGAACATTTGCGTTTTTTCATATAGATTTAAAAAGAATTTGCCTAAAATGTTAAAAAATGCTAAATATCAAAGCCTTTCCCCAGTTACTTACCTTGGCTTTGTGGGTTGCTTCTAGCCTTTTGTAAGTGCTAATAATTGATCATCAAATTGGTATCAAAGAGGCAGAAACCATGTATAAGAAACGTTTACAGAGTATCATCCTTGACAGAAACCATGTATAAGAAACTTTTGCAAAGTATCATCATATTGGGATATGTCAATAAATCAGGACCACCAAAGTGTAATAAGTAATAGTCCTTAAGCTGACAAAAAATAAAGCCATCCAAGTTGAATTTCTAAGGAGCTTCTCTTTCATTCTAAAAAAATATTCCTGCAAGCATGAGTTATGCTTATGCCTCTTTCTTCTCATTGCTCCCTGGCCTTAAGTTATGCCTCTTCATCCTTCAGTGACCCAGCTTGAACCCCTGATATTTCATGCAAAATTAAAGCTGGATCATGGATATCCAGTAAATGAAACAGTGAAGAACAAGATGGCCCAAAAATTCAGATCTCTCAGGCACAGTTTCCTCGCACCATTTTCCCTCAAATTCAGACAGTTAGCACGAAGGGAACTATTGGTCTTTTTTCTGTTCATATTTTTTTTGTTTCACTTTTGGTTGCTTCAGAAGATGTTGATGGACTATCATGTGCTGTATACTTCTTAATCCCAGGAAGATATGGCTCAAGCTCTTGTTATTTGTCTCCGGCTTCTTGAAAACAACCGTTCCTCTGACAGTGTACGGAAGTATGTTTTCATTTTGGTGCATGGCACTTGGGAAGCCCTGATCCTTTTCTTTTCTTGAATTTTTATGTGTTTTGTCATGCTTTGATGTATTTATGTAAATCTTTTTCAGTACTGCAGCAGCAACCTTTAGGCAAGCGGTAGCCTTAATTTTTGATGATGTGACTCGTGCTGAGTCACTTCCTGCAGGCAAGTTTGGTTCTGGCGCTCACATCTTTAGGTCAAATTCTGTTACTGGTGATGTTAACCGCCGTCTTCATCTTGCAGAGTAAGTAAACCATTGCCATAACACCATCCCATGCTTATGCGCTTCTTGGTTATCTGCTTACATACATCGACTACAGTTGTGTGCATTTAAGTCTGTTTTTGTGAATGGAAGGAAATGTTTTGTCATTGTTGATGTTTGTGCCTGTGTACCTGAATACCAGCCTTCTAATTGTATTTTCTTCATTTCCGTTTTTCCTTTTCAACTCATATGCTGTCCCAGCACAGCTGACTCCTTGTCTTTCTTAGGGAAGAGCAGGCACTCTATCGCTTGTATTTTCCCACCGGGTCCTTTTCCTCCATATAATCTTCTTATGTGATTGACTCGTGCATTAATAGGGAATTTGATATTGTTTCTGGAGATCCATCTACAATGAGAGAGACACTGACTAAAGCTGGAAAGCTTGGGCTTCGGATGCTGGAGGACCTGACAGCCCTTGCTGCAGGTGGATCTGTATGTTCTAATATAAATCTCAAAAGTGTTTTTGATTCAATTATGGCCATAATTCTTATAAATCTAATTATTTATTAGTATTAGTGATTTACTACCTAATTTTTTTCATTTCTTCAATAGGCAGTTATGGTAGAGGGTGAGTGGTGAGGGGGTTCTGGGGTGATGTTGAGGTCACTGCTTAAAAATGAAAGCAATGTCTCTGTAATGCAACAGCATATTTGCTGTCCTACCTGTGTCGTGATTGCCAGCCCTTGTGCACAGGGCCAGCCTGTGTTTCATTTATTTTATAGATGTCATATCAGAGTGCTTTTATTTTAAAACCATTTGTTATATATTCCTCACTGATTAGGCTGATATTAATTTTATTTCAGGCTACTTGGTTACATATGAGCTCTATTCAACGATCATTTGCTCTTGATGTACTTGAGTGAGGACTCTATTGTTATTGCTGCTTTCTTCTCATTGTATCTGCCATAGCATGAAATCTGGTCTTCTTCTCATAATTATGACTAAATCTGTGGGTGACTGGGTTGGCATACAGATAAAAGATGTACAGAAAGCCAAACTGGGAACAAAGCAGTGCCTAGTGCCTACTTTTTGGGGGAAAAAAATCTTCCTACTGCCTCCATCCACAAAATCTGCACACACACACACACACAAAATAAAAAAGAAAAAAGAAAAAGAATAGGAACATGCGTATTCTGTTTTCTCCACAATGATAAAAAGCCCGTCGCCAACTTTTGTTTCTGATGGTTTCAATGAGGCTTCTTTCCATTTGCTATTTACTTTCATTCTAGTTGAACCATTCAATAGTAAGGGGAATTTAACCTGAAATGTAGCTTTCCTTGTCCCTTTTCAAGAATCCATTCTTGAAGCTCATGGTATGCAGATGAAAAGTTCCAGCATGAATCCCCTGGACCTACAAAGCAATTGCCAATTGCCATGCCACCCAGTTCATGTAACAAGGGAGAAACAGATGATCCACCGGTTCAGCTTTAAGTCCACGGAGCAACTATTGTTCACTATTACTCCTTTTCTGTTCTAAAGATTGTTAATGCTGTGTATCCTTCCACCGGGGCTTGGAAGATAATAAATCCTCCTCTAATGGACCCTTTGAAAACAGAAGGTAGTTCTAGAGAGACCTAGAAGTACTAAAATGGCATCCCTTGGGGCCAAAAATATAGAAAAGAGATGAAGCCATGAGTGTCACTCAAAGAGCATCTCACATTAACATAATTATATCCTGCCATTTAACCTTTGAACCTGGGAAAAAATTGTTGATGCTATTTCTATTGTGTATCTTACTCTTACTGACACTTCAATTTATATGTCATGCTGTCTTCCAGATTAGCTTAGGATGAAATGAAAATTGATGTGAGATACAAAATTTTCCAAAATCAATGTTGATGCGATTGGATAGCTTAGGATCAGCAGTCCCAAACGCACTAGATTATTGAACATGAGTGGCAGAACTATTTTTCAAGTGGCGCCCATGATTGTCCTCCCTCAAATTCTTGGAAATACAATACGTAGGGAAATATGTTGTAGCTAATTCTTTAGTGATGGAGCTAATTGATAGAAGATTGTTTCAAATTTAGGGACATAAAGGAGGCAAGACAAATTCAAAGACAAAGTGGAAGGAATAGTTCCCTTCCCAGATATGGAACATAAAGAGTCGTTTTACATTCAGACCTTATCTTTTATCTGATGTTGGAAAATATGATTAAAATTGGGAATAACCAGTCTTTTTATGAAATCCAAAGTAGGGGAACCAGCAACAAGGATAAGGCCTCTTAAAGTAATACATAGTCTTAAACAAAGCCAGAAGACAAGGAAAAGCTGCCAAAAATATGGCAAACTAAATAATTCCAACTCCCAGATTCTAGATTTAAAAACGCTCTGGAACTACAGCTTCAATTTGGGCATTTGCTATATATATATATATAGATAAGGCCTATTAAACTAATACGTAGTCTTAAACAAAGCCGGAAGACAAGGAAAAGCTGCCAATAATATGGCGAACTGAATAATTCCAACTCCCAGATTCTAGATTTAAAAATGTCTCTAAGATTTAGTAGAATCCCAATGCTTCAACTGGGATATAACTCAACTGTTTGACATCATATAGGTATGACCCAGAGCAGCTGCAATTGTTTGACTGTTCATTACTTAGTCCCCAAATAAATTGACTGCTCAGTGGTTCCGCAGGCTGGTGCCAGGAAAGGGAGGTTGCAGTAGTGAATGCATCAATTCAAACCCAAGGAAATCTTCCTTCATTCAACAAAGAGTTTTAGTGATCAATCTGGACATGATTGATTGTCTGAACCAAAGAAGTGTTGATATCCACTGGGATTCATCAGATCAGCAGGGGGTTCATATATTGAAAAGAGGTCATTAATTGCAACCCATACAGATCTTAAATCATTAAATTAGTTAGGGCCTTCAACAAAAAAATGGATCCTATTATAGTCTTTGACACAATGTGATCAGTGAAGTTTTTGACGGTTTAAAATTCTGTTCAAGGGTCTGGGTTTTATTTTCCACCACTGAAGTCATTCGCAACCAAGGGATCAGAATGGAGTGACTTTTAAATGAACCAGCAGCTCTTATACCAAGTTGTTTTTAGAGGTTGAATTTTGTTTTTATACAGCAGAGAGAGACAGAGAGGGAGGGAGGGAGGTGATAGAGGGAGATTGAAATTTGGGTCGTGGGTGGTTTCCCATACCCTTTTGATATCTATATTTGTATATATGTATTTCAGTAAATAATATAAACTTACACAAATACCCTCATACTTGTTTGAATCCTTGGCTTCGTTCTACCCATTTTTTGTGTAAGTAAACTGCCCTTGATAATGTATCTTGATTCAAGCAATAAGAGGATCAATGAAAAGCTAGACAAAGGGAGGAGGGATTTTTTTTGAATAGCTGCTGTCCAAAGGGTAGGGTTGCAATCTATACAGATATCAGGGCAAATTTCTGTTTGATTGATTTCTAGATCTTAGGAGTGAGAGAGACTTAGAACAATCACAGGTCTTCAAAAGTCTTGTGAGTGTATTATTTTGTTGGAAAGTCTAGTCTCGAGTTATTTTTAGTAGCTACATTTCTTACAAGCAAATTAAGTTCTTGAATAACCAAAAATATGGAGTTTATTTGAAGGTTTGCATTATATTAGTTTTTGAATGAATTATTGAGAAAATTTCAGTTCTCTATGTTAGCCATGTGCCTTTTATGGTGGTTGTGCGTGAATTCTTCATGAATTTTAGGCCTAGGTTATTATCATCCTTTCTTTCTCTTTTTCCCTCTCTATTTTCACGTTGATGCCTTCTTTGTCTCAATTTCACCATCACCACAATTGGCTTGTAGATGCAATAGTCTTGTTTATGGATTCTTTTTGAACTAACTTCCTTCAAGAAGGATCTTAAGCAAAGTGAACTTTTCTCTCTGTCTTTTTCTTTCGGTGATCGAAATGTTTATGCAAAAACATTTGGGAGTTATGAAAGTCTTTAGAGTTTGAGTAGATGTTAGTATAATTTCTATGTCTATTCTGGCTATGTAGATGACACCTTCATTTACAATGTTTAAAAATGATCTGAAGAGAATACGACAACGATACTAACCTATTCTTGCCATGGTGTTGGCCTGTTAGGTTGGGTGTCTTACCATTGCTTACTGAAGGCTCATATTTGGGGCCAAATTCTATAAAACCAATTTGGGAGACTTCCATTGGAAAATTCATTAAGTAGTCATTGGATTGGAAACCTCGTTGTCTTTTAAAGGGAAAGGGCATTCTTGTTTGCGTGGTATTTGAGCTTCCCTTTGACCTTCTAAAACTTACTCCTTTTTCTTCCATTTGTTCCCTCAAGGTTGGAAGGCACAAGAAAAAGACTCCTTTTGGGACGTTCTATGCTGAGTTTATATGTCATCATGCCAATTTGTGGGTTCAAAGACATCCTAAGTATGGTTTGGGCATTTGAGATCTTATAACCTATAGTCAATCTCAACCTGGAATTCATGGTGCTTTCGAAGTGCTGGGCACATGTCATTATGAAATTTGACCATGGAGGTAAGTTTCTGAGGCCCAGGAGTTTATCTAGGGGATATATTTTAGCTTGGCAGGTGCAATCTATCTCCTATTGGGTTGAGTTTTGGTGTGGGGAGGCTTTTCTTAGCAATAGTTTATCTGATGTTTACCTTGGCCAGGACATGTGAGAATGGTGGTGTTGATTGGTTAATTTTTCCCATCTCCATGAGGAAAGCTTCCTGGGAAAGTGGCTTTGCCACTTCTAACTAGCCCTACTTCCAAACACTTCACTTTTTTCATTGATTGTCTAACAAAAGTGATCTTCATGATTAAATCCTTCAATGATAATCTCTTTGTGAACTCCTTTTCTGCTGGTGTTGAGGAGCTTCTTGAGAAATCATATGGAAGTCAAGGATTTCCTTGGGTGCTTTCCTTTTTCTGCAAGCTATTTGGGAGCAAAAGTTTTGACCATTGAAAACATGAAAAAATAAGGAAAATATTGCCTGCGTACTCTTATGCTTGAATATGTTGACTTTTTGTTTTCCTTACTGCGGACTTTATCCATAACTAATTCTGTGCAAACTCCTAATTTTGCATCCACATAAATATGTTGCTCTTCCCTGACCCAGCAGTGCTGTTAATAGGCTCGAGTGCATCTAGAGGAAGCTTCTGTGGAAACGTAATGCTGACTATTTCATTTGGTTTTGCTAAGAACAAGGATATTCATATTCTTTAATGGATGAATAAAGCTTTTCTTGTAAAATGGTTGTAAGGATAATGGTATGTGGAGGGAAGTCATTTCTAAATATGGGTTTGAAAAGAATGGATTGTGGATAAAGCGTAATGAAGCTCCATACAACACATGGAAGGCTACTGATAGGGGTTTGGATGATTGCATGACATTTATTTAGTTTGAAGGGCTGGAAGCTACAAACCTCTATTTTGCATGTTGTGTATTGACATGCATCCTTAAATGGTGTGTTTTGGGCTGTGTTTTGTCAGGCTAGCAATTAAGGGGCAGTTTACGAATGTGGCTCAAGTACTCATCTGACATTTCTTTCCAGATTTTTTTTTTAAAATTTTGAAGAGGAGATTTTAACTAGAGGCTTATTTTTAATTATTTGCTACCAGTTAGGTTTTCTCTATTTTTTGTTTGTTTGGAAAGTCAGGAATCTTTTTTGGTGAAGAATTATGCCAAGAACAAGGAAGAAGGCAGCCCGCATTTCACCTTCAAGATTTCCACCTAAGCAGATGATTTCCAACATCAACTTCATGAGGAAAAGTTGACAACCATACCCAATCTTTGTCAGAATGCGGAGTCTATAAATCATCACCTTTGATAGATATATTTGGCTTTGGACACTCTATTTAGTTTTTTTTTTTTTGTTCATCTGATCGGGTAATGGGATGCAGCTGGTTATAATTCAGCAACCCTTTTACTAGCTTGCAACAGTAGATCATTGTGAGTATGCTCTTTAGATATTTGAAGAGTTGCTCCTTTGGCTATATTGTTGAGCGTCTGAAGGAGAAGAGTGAAATGACCTTTAAAAACGAGAAGACTTTTTGTAATACTTTGTGGAGCATAGTTTTGGCAAGGGTTTGGCTTTTTAGTTGTGGCCTGTTCATTTGAAGAGTTTGCCTTTGCCCTTGTTGTTAGGTTGCTCTATTTTGATCTATATGGCCTAGGTTTCATGTAATAATGTTCATGTAGCTAGCTAGTAAAGAGTCCATTATCCCACTTCACCACTACATTTCCAGTTCCCCTCAGCCTCTAAAATGAAGTCAATGTAATGCCTGCATTGGAGTTTGATTTTTGTAGCTTCCCTTGATTGCACTGCCATTCATGAGTACACAGCATCAAATGTGTTATTTTGTGACAATCCTTTTCATGTGGATCTTTAATTGCTCTCATATTTCACGATATAGTTTTAATCGAAAATTAATGATAAGTTTGGCCTTTGAATTCTAGTCCTTTCAGCCTACTTTTGGATTGCTAGTGATAATTAACTGAGCATTCTACCCTTTCGCACTCCTCATTTCTGTACTTGCAATGTACTCCCATTTGTTTGTAGAGTGTTTCTCTCCAACCTAGGAAGTTGAATTCAACCTCTTCTTTGTTAGGGTCTGCTCATAAATTCTAAAATGGAGACTCCAGGACCTTCTCTCAAATTGCCAGACTGTGTCCAGGCTTTTTCTATTTGTCCTGTTTCTTTCTGTATGTCTGCAGTTGAAGCCAAAAGATCTTTGTCCTTTTTGGCAGACACCAAAATGCTGTCCTTAATGACAGCATAAGATTGCCCTGTAAATTTCTTAAAAGTTGCATTTTCTTGAACATCCCAAGTAGAAGCATTTGCTTTAGAAAATTTTTTCCCATCACAAGGTAGAGGTGAATTCTAGTTGTCAGGTACAGTAATAGCCTTATTACAAGATGATCTATTCGATTGGGCATGATGCCCAGTTGCATGACCCTTCACCTAAAGGAAATAACCAGCAATTTATAGCTGTTGGATCAGCCACATCTGCTTTGCACATACACAGCAACAGAAATCAGTCAGTTGAAAAATCAATACCATACCTGATAGACTGATGTTTCAGTTTTTGTGGTTCCTAGTGTAGCATCGTTCCCATCATGACTCTACAACATTCCATGATGAGACGTCTGTTGATGTATTGTGATGTTAATTTGGAATAGTCCTTGTCACTCAGACTGCTAAATTGTGCCATCAAAAGTTTGCTTCTATATTGACAAATTGGTATGTCCATCAAGTTAGGCAGGCGAAATTGATGTCACTAGTCCAGTCTCGTTATGCGGTAGCAAATCCTTACTGTCTATCTACAGTGATACTTCTTGCCTTTGGTTGTGTCACTGAAATCTGTCTTTGAATGTGAAATAAATTGCTTGCTTAAATTCTCTCTTTTTGTTCTAGAAGCTTTGAACTATGACATGCTGCACAGCCACAATTTGAAAATTGTAGTTCATCTGGCAGACAATTTCTTGATGTGCTGGTGTGATTGCAGGTTTGTGCTGTCAAATTACGTGGCAGTGTTTAGAACCTTGGTCCCTTTTGAGCAGGTTATTTTGATGTATTTTGACCAGTGATGTGCTTCTGTTTATTTTGTGCATCAATGCTTGTGCAGATTTTTAATTAAAAAGATCATTTTAAACTGTGCAGGTCTTGCGTCACCAGATTTGTTCTCTTCTCATGACATCTGTTCGTACCAATGTTGAGGTGAAATCTTCATTTAATGTATTGTTGTATGTAAAAAAATTTGTTTGGGAAGAATGTCATAGTATGCGCTTTCCACCTTCCTTATTTTCTGCATGGATCAGCTTGAAGGAGAAGCAGGAGAGCCTTCTTTCCGTCGCTTGGCATTGCGATCAGTTGCCCATATAATTAGGCTCTACAGTTCATCCCTTATTACTGAATGTGAGGTACATCCTGTTATTTTCTTTAGTTTTTGTATATTAAAGAGACTGTTAAGTCTGGAATTCCCCTTACCATGGCTTTAACCTCACCAATTTCTCCTCATAAAATTAAGTTGCAGTGTTGCACCTGGTTTTATTGTAAAATCAGCTACTAACCAATATGTGCCATTGTAATGCCCGGATATTTTATAAAGGAAATTGAAATTTAATTGGGAGAAATTGAATTTATTACGTATATTAGAAGAAAATAAAAAAATATATTTATGGGATAATAATAATAATAATAATAATAATAATAAATATTAAACAAATCCCCCACCCACCTCAGCACTTCTCGATCCTTCCTCTCTGCGTTCATCGTCCCCACGTTCTTCCTCTCTCCCTCTTTCTCTTCCCTCGTCTCCCTCATTCCCTATTTTCTCTCTCCCTCTCTCTCGCTCGCAACGGTTTGCAGAACCGTTTGATTCTCCTTAATCGTTTGCTGCCATGGCCAAAATCGTCGATTTTCTTTGTTCCCTCATCCCGTCTCCATATAATTGTGCTCTGGTGTGGGTATGCGGCCGAGTGAAGAAATTGGTTGTGGGTGGAAGAAAACGAGAGGTGTGGTTCATCCTTGAGGCGTTTGCATTCGTCGCCGTTGCTGATTTTGTCGCTGTGGTACCGTCTTGCTGCTGTAGCCGATTCCCAAATTTGAAGCCGAAATCGGAGCCGACCTTAAGCCGTGCCCTGGAATCGTGAAATCAGGCAAGTGATTTCCCTCTAGTGTTGTTCTTCTTGAAATTTGCAAGTGAATTTCCTCTTCGACCATTTCTCTTCTGTAAAATCAGTATTCCTCTTCTTCTCCGCTTATATTCTTCGTGTTACTGTGAAATTGATTGAATGGTAATTTGGACGACAGAAATCGGACAAGAACAGGGTATCGTGTGTTCTGTTTTCTTATCGTGGCTCTGTGAGTGAAGAATTAGAAATCGGTGCTTTTACCGTATCTGTGTGTGCTTTGTGTGGATGTATATTACTGTGTGTGCGTATTGGTTGTGTGTGTGGCATCATGTGTATGCGTTGGTGTGAGGGAAAACAGCAGCTAAAGCTGCTGAGTGCGTGGGTGCGTGCAAAGCTCTGCGTGATCTGTGTGTGTGTGTGGAGAGCGCAGCAGAAGAAGCTGCGTGAAGGGTGTGCGAGCTGGATGCGAGATGGCAGGGTGCTGCTGTGCGTGTGTGGGCTGGGTTTGGTGAATGGAAGCAATGGGTGTGGGTTGTGAGTGTGTGTGTGGTGTTGGGTCGTAGGCCCAAGTGTGTGTGTGGGTTGTGAGTGTGTGTGGTGTTGGGCCGTGGGCCCAAGTGTGTGTGTGGGTTGTGAGTGTGTGTGGACTGGGCTGGGCCCAGGGTGGCTAAGTGTGTGTGTGTTTGGGTTGGGTGTGTGGACTGGGCTGGGCCTAGGTTGGTGTAAGTGTGTGTGTTTGTGTTTGTGTGTGTTAGGCTAGGCCCAAGTATGTGGGTGTGTGTTGGGATGGGCCTAAGTGTTGGTATATGTGTGTGTATAAGTGGAAATTATGTGTATATATAAATGTATATGTATATATAAATATTGTAAATTAATTTGTTGGAACTTTATAAAATTAATTGGGAATAAAATTTAAAATATATTATATTGTTGGCCTTAGTGGTAGGCATTGCTCCGAAATAAAATGAAAAAAATAGTAAGGCAGTCAAATTGATCATATTTTGATTATTGTATTCCTTTTTGGATGTCCCGAGATATATTTCTTTTTTTTGGATTTGATTGTGTGAGTACGGTCTGGTCAGCACCAAATGTCGTTCTGTTATTGATATTGCAAAGCATTCTTTGCGTTTTACTCAGTGTCTGAGTATTTGAATTAGTTGGCTTCTTACGGTCAAGGTTGAGAAGAGTGTGTGAAAATATTAAAGTATCTGGTCGAATGGGAGGGTTTGGTACTTTAATGTGGTCTACTCTTATCCGATACTAATTTTCGTATCCTGGTGGATCGAGGTACGTTGCCTAGTGTGGCGGGATGCTTATGGCCTTGTGAACATCGTAGATCATGATATCGTGGATATCATGGCGGGAGAT
>JAOVVI020008356.1:0-14234 GCA_028571085.2 Nepenthes alata
GTTCAATTCTCGGAATGCCCCACTACCCTAGGTAAATAAAGTCAAAGAGTGCTACTCACATTCTTTTTATGACTTGCATTTTCCAGTACAGATTCACACATAAGTCAACTCAACATGATGAATGGCAATTTTAATAAATTTGAATATGAGTATCTCTCTTTAGAACAGTCACTCAACAGTAAGAAATTGAAATGAGAAACAAATCATGTAACCCATAAGTGAAAATTCACAGGGCGAGCTCCAGAGGTCGTTTATCCTTCAAGTTTGATTCATGCCATGGATATATGAAAGTTTCAAATAAAATACCTGTACTGCCATACATTTGAAGCAAGGCATTAATTTGTTTTTTCCTTTTTTATTTTACTGTAATTTTCTTCTAAAGGAGCTTATGTGCACCAAAATATGCGAAGGGCAGTTTGACATTGCTTTTGAAATAGCTTTTGAAGAAGCTACAAATTCAACATTCCACAAAAAGTTCCCTAAAAACTGTTGAGGTTCTCTACAAATTGAAATGATTTTTTTTTAATAAGTTGCAATTCAGATCTTTTCAAAACAACCCTCAAGTGCTTTTGGCAAAAGTTATAAATTATTGTTTTTCTTTTTCAAAATCAGTTTTCAAAATAACCCTCCCCACCCCCAATCCCTGAATTAGTCTGTGTTGATATCAATAAATAGTGGACATGCATAGAGGTTCAGGGAATGAAGAAATAAAACAAAACAATTTCATATGGACTTGCTTGAAAACAGAAAACAGTGATAACAATCATCATGGAGAGTCAGTTGCCTAGGGATATGTTTCTCACTTAAGGTGCAAGGCTGCACGAGTTCTCCAGTTCTAGTCTAGGAATACCCCACAACACTTGGCTCACAAGGTTATCAACCACCAGTCCTACAACTTTCCCCTGTAGCATTTTCCAGCACGTAGTGTGTGCCAGAAGTTCCAGTTAGATTATCAGAATGCTCACTAAACGCATTAAGTTTAATAGTAAAGCATATTAACATACGGCCTCTGGTTTTCCTGCATTAAAAATCAGCTCAACATATGGATCAAAAAACGCATCTTTGAGAAGATTTGTCCATCAATAACCACATAAATAAACACACACAGAGTTGCAGAACACCCAATCAAAAACTATCTAGAACAAGTATCGCAAATTGGTATTTGGCCTAGTCAGTAGTATAATTCTCACTGAGCCCAAGGACCAGGGTTCAGTTAGAATGTCCCAGTTCTGCAATTTCAAAACTTATACTGTTTCAATTTTAACACAAATCATGTTGCCAGAAATCACTACTTTCATATCCAATGCTGTTAAAAATTCTCCCAGACATGTGCCTATCAAGCAATTCAAAAATTGAGGAGAAACAGATTGTAGCTATGCACACATGCAACTAGAAACAGAGCACAATAAGCAATACAGTTTGCACTTGGTCTGGGAGTATGATTCCCTGTCAGAGTGAGACAGGTCCCAACTTCAATTCTCAGAATGAACCATCTACAATATGATTGTGGTAAGCTCATTATTATCGCTGTTATGCTTGTTGAAGTTCTTCTGTTGTTGCACTTATAGCCTATCACCATCATCTTGATTACCACAGTTGTGTGGAGTCCCCACTCTAATCTTGGACTTGTATCCACTAGCCACAAGATTCATTTCTTTTTGCAGACCAAAAAATATTCTCACTTTTAATTATGTTTTTCATATTCAACACTTGCAAGAGTAAGCCTTCGCACAATGACATGGTTTCTGAATTAGATATCAAGGTCACAAGTTTTCAATATAGGAAAATAAAGCACACAAGTAAACCTGCAAGAATGCAATCCTCTGGATGCTTCCTCCTGAAAACATGCACTCAGCTAAGACAAGTGAAACCCAAAACATGCAAAAGTGGTTTTTTGATGATATTAAAATAAGTTATTTCTGAAAAGATTTTCAATCACTGATCAAGGATTAAATGACAAAATGATATTAGGGTGAGTCAGCTCAACAGTAGTATTAGAAGTAAAAGGCCATACTTTTGTGACCAAATATTTCCACCTAATGAAGGGGAGCCATGCCACTTAATGTAATCGAAGTATGGACATGCATTCAATAAGCAAATATTGTACATAACGCCAGCCATAAGACTACAAGAAACAAATTATGGCAAGCAATTGCAAGCTTCTGATTCTCACCAAAATAGGTGAGTACAGACAACAGGAAGGAATTCTGCCCACCAAAAAAGGATGCATTCACTTGCATCTGCCAATGGACACCAAAAGATTAAGACAAGAATATGATATTTTGTCCATGGCTTCCTCCTTTAGAAGCCTCTCAATTGTCCATTCTGAAGTATCAGACAAGAAAACAGTAGGTAGAGACAATATACACATCCTTATTTCTGTGTTGCAAGTAGGGTCCGAATAAAGATTGTCTATTTAGAAAATCCAACATTCAGATATACCCAAGCTTCTTCCAAATCATCCAACCGTTACTCCTGTGTCTAGCAGAAAAGCAGTATCACATACTCAAAACCCTTAACAAGCTGTGGAATTCACTGCATCAAAAGTATACATCTTTTGCATAGTGAGTTAAAAAAAATTGATTAACTAACCAGATCAGCAACAAAAATAATGTACATTGATTTAATGACTAGTTCAGATAATCACAGAGAACAGTAGCCCGCTTTATTGGGAAAACAACAATCTCATTCCAAAGAAACAACTAGATATCTTTGCTGCTTTCAATTAATTTCCTGCAGCATGTGCTGCATCTGAGATCATCGGTTCCACCATAGTCCTAGTTTCAAAACAGTTTAAATTGAATCACACAGAGAGCAAGAGGGAGAAACGAGTAGCCTATAGGAATTTGGTCAATGGTTTGATTCTTGCTACTGGTTTGATAAGTCCGGAGTCCGATTCATGAATGCCCTTCTATACTCCAAGTTCACAAATTCAACAATGTCTAGCTCCATTATATTCATTCATTTATTTATTTATGCAATTTCAGCACATGCGGTCAGTTTGGAAATATAGAATAATTCAATCCTGGAAAATTTTATATCAATGATTTAGCAGAAGGAGGCATAAAAGGGAATCATGGCAGGCAAGCCCTGATCATAAACAAGCTGCAACCAGCCCTGATAATGTATGTATGAATGCCAAAAAAATTATAAACCGTCTTCTTCGATGCTCCGCTTGGTTGGATGGAAGACATTTCCTCATAAATCATCCCTATTTCCTTTATTCGTTAGGATATTGCGAATCGAAAATAGTTCACAGCCGATGGAAAAACTGTGTTTCTCTTCTTATCTGTTTTGTAATGGAGATGATTTCCTATCACCAACACTACTACGCCAGTCTTTTTTTTTTTTTTTGGGGGGGGGGTAATTTATTACGCCATTTTCACTAATACTACCACACAGCCACCTCCCACCAAATCAACACTATCACGGTTACTGCACCACAGCCATCTCACACCGCCAATGCCCAAACACCACCGTCTTCCACCACCGCCACCCTAGCACCACTGTCTTCCACCACCGCCGGCCACGACTGCAATACCACCGCTATAACTCTACCACCACCAATTTTTCATCGTAGTAGTTCAAAAGGAAAGTATTTTCCTCAACCAAACAAAAGAAAATTGCTATTCCACCGAAAATGCTTTTCGTAGGTCAAATTAAGCCCTAATTCCACTGTCTCAATTTGCAGGGAATGTGTTGAGAACTATTTCAGGATAATCCGGTTCAGAAACTGAATTAATTAATGTTAATCCAGTACTAAAAAAAGGAAAAAAAACTAGTTCAACTACCTCCGCCATGTACCGGATATTTTTAAGACAAAAAAGGTCGGCGCCATTGTTTAACAAAACAGCTTCCAAGTGATTTCCTGCCGATTTCCGGACATCTGAACCCGACTCCATCGCTAAATAATCCTGGCACACGAATCAAAATGTTCGTCGCAAATGGTTTTGTCCTTTTGGGGTAGTTTTTATATGAAAAATAATTATTTTAGGGTCAATAATTGATTATTAAATTGAATGACGAATGATCTATTTGTATACTGTGAGAATAATTATTCTCCTTGGGTACTCCTTAATAACCTTCGCAATTTTAGTGATGCCGTAACAAAGATAATAGATAAAAGAAAAATAATATTTATATGTTTAATTATATATCTATTTAAATTAAAATTTTAAAATTGACAATAAAAAAGAAAAATATAATAAAAAAATTAAAATAAAGTGATATTTGTATCTATTTTGATAATTTTAATATAAATAAATATATAAATTAATATATAAACTATATTATTCTAGTTATAATATTGCACTAGTATTCTAGTAGTAACATCAATAATAAAATCAT
This sequence comes from Nepenthes alata, assembly GCA_028571085.2. Classification (NCBI taxonomy): domain Eukaryota; kingdom Viridiplantae; phylum Streptophyta; class Magnoliopsida; order Caryophyllales; family Nepenthaceae; genus Nepenthes; species Nepenthes alata. The sequence continues at coordinate 4,348 of JAOVVI020008356.1, forward strand.
AATGGTGATCTAATACCACTATAGTAGTAGTAATGATAATATGAGAATGGGAGTAATATTAGTGATGATTGTAGTATGAATAATAAGCATACAGATAAATAATAATATTATAATAAATTAAAAGTAAATAATTTGGATGTCGAAATATGATCGAATTGAAAATCAAATCTTAAATTGATTTCGAAATAGGTTTTAAAGTTTTATTTAAAATCTTTTAATATCTATATGTCAGCTGATTATTCAATAATTATACCGACTAAAATAATATATCGATAGTTATAATAAAGTACAAACTAATAATAATTGATCAAATGAAATAATACTTAGATTATAGATATAATTTTTACAAAAATTAATAAATGCCAATAAAAAAATATAATAAATTTTAATATTTTTTATAAATATTCAACCTGGTAGCTAAGAGTGGTATAAATGAGAATAACAAAGGTATTACTAGTTAGCATTACTAGCAACGGTGGCGATGAAGGTGGCATAGGTGGTGGTATCCAAGTATTACTAATAATTTTAGTATCTTTATCGTAATTATTATTATTATTTATATAAAAATAAAATATTGATAACATAAAATTTTAATACAATTTAAATTTTTTTTACTATTAATTTATAACAGTAACTTATCATAAATTAAATTATTTTTTAAAAAAATTATCATAATTTAACTCAACAAAATATATTAACTCTCCTAATAAATTAGTAAATGTAATCACGAAGATAAAGATTATATAAACATAAATTTAGCTTTTACTACTATGTAATCCAATTTATAATTGAAAATTATCAAATAAGAGGGCAAAAAAGTTTATTATAAAAAATTCATCAAATATCATAATTTTAATTTTCTAATCATATTTTAACATAATAGATATGTCGTATTACATAAAGAATTAATTAGTTATGTATATATATTGATATATATTATAAGACAGCATAGTATTAATCGACATAGCTACAATATTAAATTTATAAAAAAAAAGAGGGAAAAAATGATATACATTTTACTAAAAATTTTAGAAATATTTATTAATTTCTCAAAAATATTTCTAAAAGTTAAAAGTCATATTGTTATTAATAATAAATTTCTCATTGCTGCGGTCGATGTGGGGAGACAGAAGGTGAGTAGAAGATTCAAAGGTCGTCGAAGGTTCCAGTGTTTGAAGCAGCGCCGTATTTAGGGTTCGACGCAACTCGTCTCTGGAATTTCACATCCATTGCTGTTGGTATTGTTCAGTCAATTTCTCTCTGTTCCGCTTGCCACCGAAGCTGTTTGTTTTCCTCGCGTTAGGGTTCAAGCGCTTTGCTTTTTTGACACCTCCATTCACTGCTAGCATCTTGCGCTCAAGATCGTCGGAGACGAAGATGAATCACGTTCAACAACAGAGCGACGGCCGGAAGGACGAAGAATCGGCCCTGACCGAGTTTCTGGCATCACTAATGGACTACACCCCCACTTTTCCGGACGAATTGGTAGAGCATTACATGGCGAAAAGCGGATTTCAATGTCCAGATGTTCGATTGATTAGGCTGGTAGCTGTTGCTACTCAGAAATTTGTTTCGGAGGTTGCGACTGATGCTCTTCAGCATTGCAAGGCTAGGCAGTCGGCCGTGGTCAAGGACAAGAGGGATAAACAGGGGAAGGATAAGCGCCTGATATTGACGATGGAGGATCTCTCGAAAGCGCTGAGAGAGTACGGCGTGAATCTGAACCATCCAGAGTACTTTGCTGAGAGCCCTTCGACGGGGATGGATCCTGCTTCGAGAGATGAATGAGCTGTTGCTTGCCCAGAGAAAGAGAGTCAGGAAGGGGAACTAGATCCATCGGTAAATTTGCAGAGCTTCATTCCATGGCTGTGACGGAATGGCCACCTGAAATTGAAACTTAGTTTTCTTGTTTAAAAGTTTCTGCTACTCCAACCGGGGGCACACCCGGGTTACCAGAGCCACTGTCTGTCTTTACCTTGCGTTTGCTTTGATGAGAAAATAAACATTTGTTTAATATGCTGCTTGACTATAAACTTGGGTTGGTATACTTCTGAATTTCGCTGTCCAATACTCTACGATTTCTGGCAATCCAAATTTCATACAGGGCGTCTCTTGATCGCTTCCTGCGATCTTTATCATCTCCACTGTATGTTTCTTTCCAATTCTTTTACTCTATATTGATTTGTAGTTATGCCAATTACACTTTCCGCACTTTATCTTGAGAAGCAAAAATCAAGAAAAAAAGTTAAATTGGGAGTCATTGGCTTGATTGCAGCAAACACAGATTTCATCCACGTGAAAAACATTTTGTATAGTTTCTCCTTAGTTTGCACTTTGCAGCCTTTTTCATAAAATTAGTAGCCTAACAATGAAGTTTTTTTTTCGGGGATAAATAAGCTTCACTATCTCGCCCACTGCTTTTAATTCTCTTGCCATGCGATAAAGATACGCAGACTGGACGGAGAAAATGCCACCTTTATACCAACTCTGATTTCTTCTCTCGATTTCATCAATTTCCTTAATGTAAAAGCATCATTGCCCTCTTCTTATCCTACAAACTGGCCCCTTTAAATAGACGATGTACCCTTTAACTCACAGGATTCTTCACCCTTTACAATATCCTATGAATGCTTCAATTAAGCAGGTTTATTCAAAGTGTCAGAGTCTATATTATTAGGTGCGTTCACCATGAGGACCGGACAACACTCCAAGTTGCGAAGTTCCTCTACTCATTTATTGGATACCCTGCTTACAAGAATTTCTACATAAGGTTGAATATCTTTCAGAGCTTCTTTTGGTAGTACCAACCACACACACTAACAAAACTGAAGTAGGACAACCCCAAAGTCTTGGTGAACTCACCAACAATTAAATTCAATCTATTAGACATTTTCTAACTCATGCGTAAGTTATTTCCTAAAAAGATAAAACTCTATCAATTGAAGACATTTAAAGTTATTCCAAAAAGATTAAATCTATTTTTATATTCTAGAATGAAAATAAAAATAAAAATAAGCTTAATTTCCTATTTCTGCTTGTTGACTGCTGGATGATACACTTCCGATAAGCTGAGCTCTGCTTGCATACATAGTATGGTGTTTGGGAAGACCAAATGTGCAGTCTAGAAGTCATTTTGTAATCTTAAAGTTTGGCGATTAGCTCTTGTTTATCTACGACGTGTTTCAAGAAGCTTTTTGCATTTTGGTTAATGTGACAGCCATGTTTCCCCTCAATCTAAATAATTTTCTTATCAAAAATTTCCATGCCATGACAAGCTAGAGGGGGCATTATGGATCTCTACATCGTAACCCACTCATGGCTGGAATTCATTGCAGAATTCACCATTTAGGAACACCGAAATTTAGCAGGGGATACATAGCATTTGCCTCAGGTAAGCAATAGTTTAGGAACTGCAAGACATTAAAACAGAAATTTTAGCAGGGGATACAGTACAGCTTATACAGTTAAGCTCATGAGCATAGAATCATACATTTTTTCTCAGGGCTTGGACCATGTTTCCTGAACAATCTTAGTACCTATGGCGCAAAAGGATTCCACATATTGAGGTTGGTCTTTTCTGATTCCTATTGACATACTATTGTCTTTAAACTTCGGCTTTAAGGCTAATCTTTTTCTTATTTCTTCTTTTACTTGATTCCCCATTCCTTCATAGTCTCTGAACTGAATATGCATTCATTATTTTCATGCGCTGTTTCATAATTTTGCCATTTTACCAACAATCTCTATCTTCTTGAGCATAATCCCAATAAATCAATTTTGCCATAATCCCATATTATAAATGCTTGGATAAATTTTCACAATATTTGGGAAATCATTGGTACTTGGTGGTTGCTATGTACTTGCCCAGGACAATGATTCCTACTAACTTCCCATGCCTATAAAAAACAAAAAACATTTGCATATTATAGCAATGCAAGAAAACAACAATTATTTTATTTAGCCAAGAAATGGCCATGTCACATAAAAGCTCATTTGGCCGAATATTAACGGTTTCCTGTGAGCTATCTTTTGACATCAGTAAAGTTGATGTTGTGGAGTACTTCTGTGGGTGTGTAAACATCAAATTTTACTCTCCATGAAATAGTGCAACTTTGCTAAATCCTTCATGTTGGTTATGACTTCCACATTGTCAGATTTCCATCCTTTAATCAGTTTGTCAACAACATCTCCATTTGGTGTTTCTAAATTCTTTGTCTGTTAGGCACATCTCACACTCTTACTAAATGGTGAGGTTTGCCAAATGAGTTTCCCATGAACTGCAGGATGAGGGTAGCTCTCCTTGAGTACCTCCTCGAGGTACTGGGCCTGCAGAGGAACATGGTAAAGCAGTGACTTATTAGTTTCATATTTCCAACTCTCCCCAAAAATATTCTCAAAGCCGGATTGCTGACTGAGGTTCCTGCTAGTAAGTTAGCCTCAGTTGAGGCAGTATTATGAGCTTGTGGTGTTAACTAACAAGGGAATGCTTGTCCCATCATGGATGGTTCTGAATAGTTGTGGCAAAAAAATTTTCGGGTACTACTATAAATAGAAGGAATTAGTGATGTGGTAGAATTTTGAAACACTGGCGAGCTTCTTCTCCGAATCCAGATTCATCAGTTTGGTATCTTCTGTGCAATTAAGGCAAAAAGAGAAGGAAAATTTACCTGATTTGCATAGTTGCTTGCAAACACTTCTGTGAGCCACGGTGGAAACTTTGTTTAACCTAGGATGTCCAAAGCTGCTCTCATATATGCTAAATTTATGCTTGATTGGCCCGAATCAAAACAAGTCTGCAATCCTATTCCCGCGAACAAGTTAGAGTTCCCGTGGAAATGATAAGGTCCCCTTAAGTTTCTTCACATACTTGCCTGGGTTTTTTAGCCCATCCCCACTTATTTCTATTGCGTGGAACTGAAAATTACTGTGTTTGGATCAGGCTGTTGTGCTTGGGCATAAAAAGCTGCAAAAGCATATTGCCTAAAGCTTATCCTCAAAGAATGTACTGCAGATTTTCATTCATCACATCCCAACCAATGACTTGGCCCCTGTATATTGACACTACTGATTCCACTCTCTTTGCTGCAGCTTCTTGTAAATCTTTTGGTGGAAGGTTATTGACCCACTGAGGCTGGCACTCAAGATTGTCGTGGATGTTGTGACCTCTGACAGAAATGTTGCCTTGTTCCACAAATTTTACCATTGCTTCTGAGATGGTGTTGTTTTCCTGACCCTGTATTTTCTCAGTACTATACCTCTTCATCTCATTCCCAAAAGCTGTGACCGTGAATCTTGAGGTGAACCACTTCTGGTAAGCTGTGTTGTTGAGGATGCGGCTATTTATTTCACAATCAAATGGAAAGTCTGTACTCATTTGTCTGATGGATATTCTAGCTCCTTTTTACTCAGTTTTGTCGGGATCAGTTACCTGAAATATAACAGCCTGCTGGCTGCAGGAATTAAATCAAACGGAAATGATAAATCTGATCACAAATTTCTTGGCATACCCTTTTCCTTGTCCACTTCTATGTAATGCTGTTCGCAAACTGTCTTGCACTCATGCATTGTGGATAATATGAACAGCATCAGTCCAATTTTCCTTGCTTTGATGAAATGCTGTCTTCTATAATCTACATTTTTCTACTGATTATTTATTAGTCTTGCAGGTATAAATCCAATTTTGGGCTATGAGTGGGTGCCAAATTCTTCCTAGTTAGTTCCCTCAAAACTTTCTGGTTACTGACTATTGTTGCAAGAATATAGGAAATGCAGTCAGTCTGTCAATTACAGATGAAACAAAAGCAGCTGGATAATCAGCAGAAGCTGTAAGATTTTCCTCTTCTTGTGTAGCTTACTAGAGTTACCTTTTCAATGCTTGTCTCTCCTGAGTAAATGGTTGAAATGAGATATTGTCTGCCCAAATTTTTATCGTTGTTTTCTTGCATTGCACATATGATTGCCAAGACATTCAGTTAACTAGGCATATCATAGTGCTGCAAAGTGAAAATTCTGAAAGTAGCGAGTGGTGCATTTCTTGATTGTGGATTCACCGAAATCCAAACTGCTGATTCTAATGGTTTTTCTAATAATTACAACTATTTGAAAACTTGTAAACTAGGCATTTATGCTAATCATTGTATTATTTTTACAATATCTTTACCATTTTTCTAAAGGCAAATGTTTCATTATTATGCAACTGAACGAGTAATTTAACATCCCAGCCAAGGACAGAGAAATTCTATTTAAAGCTAATATTGTACTCGAAGGCAACTGAACATGCAACAGACAATGCTCTGTATGGCCTTCAATTATTGATAAGTACTGATTCAGGATTAGTGGTGAGAAACGTCGGAGGTGACACCTGAGTTAGATTTTTGGAGAAATACTTTTTTTTTTCTTTTTTGTAGAGCGTGTCTGGAATAGAAAACAATGTCGGTCTTGTTGATCTTGTTGGAAGTGAGGACAGCAACACATATACAGTAGTTGTGAAGATATCATTTTGAAAAAATATTAAGCTTCGTGAAGATATCTTTTTGAATAGACATAAAGCTGTCTAAAGCTAGGATTTGAAAGGAAGAAATGGTCAACATGCTAGCAGAGAGACTTCTACCTGTGCTTCAAAGAACAGGTGAAGGGTACATCACATATCCAAATGGAATATGGAGGAGCTAGGAAGAACCAGTAACGCAAACGGCACAAACAAAGAATAAATTATGAAATATTATGAAAACAGGTGAAATTGTTTGAAATTTCACCTTAAAAAGAATCTCAGCTGTTCCTGAGATATTTGCAACTATGCCGCCTTTAAGCATTGACCAACAACCCTGCTTTGCTAATACTGTACCCCCATATATCCATGATTTAGTTTCAGTTCTAATCACTACTGCTATAGCCACACATCCTTCACTTATTTGAATCCAACCTAAGACAGAAAATTATGCTACTTTAAATCACAAAAATTTTAAAGAATACATGCCTTATTTTATATGTTGTATGTCCTTTTTCAAGTCTTACAGCACGGCACTTAAATGCAGTGTGTCATATGTGAGAATTATCAATTAACTAGTGATCCAATGATAACTACATTTATTATCTAGGATAATTTGTGGATTTGGGTGCTCTAAATTTTTCTTTCTTAAGAAACAGGGAAAAAAGTGCACCACATAGAAAAAATACAAAGTAAGAAAGGGTACTTGCCTGAAGGGAGTACAGATGTCCTGCCTCAAGTTGTATTTTCTGTGACAAACTGCCCTTTGATTTCGTTCAATTAAATATGACAATGAATTGGTTTCCCTTTTCTGACATTCTTTCTTTAATCTTGCCTCCAAAGCAGTCCAGTTCTCTATGCCTTGATTAAACTCTGGATTAACTATCGTTCCCCCTTCATATTGAACCATTTGGGGCTCTGCTGAGCACTTTAAGTCCAAGGTTTGGAAAGAAGTGAATAGAGTAGCTGTCACATTTCAATTTCAAAATCTCTGGTTAATATAGCAACACCAATCGACACTAGCAATCTTTGTAGTTCACATGCTTTTGAAGCTTGTATCCTTTTGATCAGTTTGATGTCATTCTCTCCAGATTTTCTTGCTCATTTATGTAAACTCTCAGCGCCCTTTTGTCATCATCCCATTTTTTAACTTTTGATTAATAGTATATTTTGGGCTTATAAAACTTTTTCTGCATTGAAAAGTTTGGAGCTATGCGTCTTCTGGAAATGTGGCATGATAATTTTTTGAAGAGCCTGTCGCCAAAAGTACTTGTGACTAATATAGGCATAAAAAGATTTATGATGATGGTACTCACAGAAAATATTCATGACCTACAATTTTTTCCTTATTTTCTCGGCTGGATTATAAACTGCATTAGCGACATGTATTGTAAGAAAGTTAGGCAATATTGATTGTAATATTGAGTGGATAACATATGTTACTAGTGACTTGATAGTTTGTTTTGAGGAAAAAAACGTATACACTTACTAGCCCAAAAAAAAAAAATTGTTTTGAAATTGATATTAGGGGTCTGGTAATTTACATAGAAACGACCTGTATATTTTGGATAGCTGAAAAGATAAATGTATAGAATTGCTGATAGTGAACTTGGACTAAGTTATTAGATTCAAAGAGATGCAGGACAGCAGGATCATATTAGTATTTTCTTCTCCGTTAATGCCATTATCTTCGAGCATGGCGACTCCTATTACAATTAAAAGGAAAAAGAAAAGGAGGTCTGACTTTAAACAGTCAGTGGACAGAGGAAAATAATATCGAAGTGCTTGTTTCAAACCTCTGTGGTTGCTGAATAGTCGTAGGACAAAGCCAGGATGCGATTCACTGCATTAGTAGAGAGATATTTTGGAAAACTTGTGAATATTCTTAAACTAGCATGTGTGTTTTTGTGTCTCTGTATGTATTTGTGAGAGAGGTAGACCTGAATCTAAAAGGATGCATCCCTGCAATAATACAAAAGCTGCGTTGGCTCTCTTGTTTTGTACAGAGTATAGCACTTTCTCTTGTGCTATGAGATAACTAGTTTAGTATTTGAAACAAAAGGTCATTTACAGAAGCTTAAGATAAAGGAAAAGGGAACAGGATCTATGCATCTTATATGAAATAGAATCTCGAATCTCTTCAATGTTATATCGAAGCATCAGAAATCTCATCTAATATTAGGGTTTGGAGCAGTTTAGGATTTGTGACTCCTCTCGCAAGAACCATAGATTGGTAAGACAAGGATGCTTATTGTTGGAGGCACCTGAACTGACCAACCAACCGACTTACTCGGTTAAGTGTGAATGACTGCGAGTAGACATTTTGCAACTTAATTATTAAATGGGTAGATGGTAAAAACGTTCAATCGGGTTATTAGCTGGCTGATTCTGTTGAGTTGCCTGAAGTACTCACGGAATTAGCTCAGTTTCCATCGAATATGATAAGTAAGCTACCTTTAGTGGCTCTAATCACACTTCTTCAGTGCATATATAGATCTGTTTTGGTATACTCTGTCTATGAAATGATAGGAGTACACAATGTGTTGCAATGATTAATGAATGTTTCTGCTCATTTTTCAGTGCTGTGTTGCAGAATGCTATCTGCACTGAGCAATATCAAAGACAGCTTGCTTTTGGGTTCAGAATTAAGACACTTTGTACAAGCTGTGCAATAGGACAAGGTGCCCTTATACAGAATCAGGTGGTATTTGGGTAACAACAGAATCAAACGGTCTTAAATGTTTGACCACTTGGGTTGTGATTACTCCATATACTAATTGAGGAGTCAGGAGTCTTACGTTGATAAGATTTTGGAATTAAATCATTCCTATGTATATCTCAGTTTGTTGTCCTCCCTTTTTAACTAATTACAAGTACTACGTACAAAATTCAAGTTACAAATGTTATGCAATGTTTTTGGCTTGTCATAGAGTTTCTTTTTTTTTTTTTCTTCCTAGTTATGTCATGCTACACAGTAAGGATTAAGCCTTTATGTAATGTTAAGGCTGCGACATAATATTATATCAATTCAAAGCACAGAAAGCCTCTTTGTAGTATAATAGTAAGATCGTGTACATCTACTTATCGAATAAAAATTATATATATCTAACATTTTTCACATCCCACAATGTCGGAACATATTGTATACTCAGGTTGCCCTATGTCATGATACGCATTATTTTGAAGTTCTTTTAACTCTTTTGTTTGAATACCACTTGTATTGGATTTTATTCTTTGTTGCAGTGCAGGTATTGAGTCAGCACTCAACTCATCTTCATCCTTCTTTGTAGAAACTTGGGAGGCAGGACTTCAATTTCTGGTATGTGCAGGTTGGTAACTCTTATGCCCATAATCCATATGCCTCTTTCGAAGAGACATTCATCGGGGACACCACCTAATC
>JAOVVI020008358.1:0-14231 GCA_028571085.2 Nepenthes alata
AATCACTTTTACAATACAAGTATTCTCTCAACTAGGAAGAGGGACGACTAGCTTTCCTCTGAGGGTGTACATGCTAATGCTTAAGAGGGGATCTATCTCAGAGGCCATCTTCTAAGGGCGCTTCTTTCTCTCTGGTTCGTCCCCCCTTCGGCTGGTGCATGCTGAATGCTTTATATAGTGGAGTTTTCCTATATGGAACGACCACGTGGCGGTGGCATGTGTAGGTTACCCTACCACCAAATCTACAGGTCCACATTGTCGTGTCAAGGACGTGGCATGCATGCAGGTGGGAGCTGTCATATCATGCGTGGTCTGAAAACTATCATTCTATGTGCCAGTTGCATGTTACAAAGGGTGTGCCTGCTATTGCGAACGTCATCCTTCTGAGCTGACATCCTCGGTCGTCCTGAGCTTCCATGTCGAGCTCATGTTGTTGGAGGCTTCTCAGAATCCGCATCCTTGAGGAAGACTTTTTTCCTCCTCGTGTCCGCGAGCTCCTATCGCCAGGCGTCCTTGGATTTCAACTGAGAGCTTATGAAACATTGAATCTTTGGGCTCTTCAGGCCGTATCTTCGGGGCTTTATTGGAGCGGACGGTCTCTTACAGAGTCCTCAGGCCTCCAAAACTAAATTAGTCTCTTGGGCCGATTCAGCTCTCTGAGCCTCTGGGATGAGGTCCTAAGTCCTTGAGCGTCCAAGGCTAATTCAACCTCTAGGACCAAATTAGCTCCTCAGGCGTCTCGGGACGTGGACTTTAGTCCATGAATCTCTTGGGCTAATTTAGCCTCTTGGACAAATCTGCCTCGTGGGCCTCTTGGGACGTGAGTATAAGTCCTCGAACCTTTAGAGCCAACTTAGTTTCTCATGTCAAATTAGTCTTGTGGACCTCATGAAATGTCGGCTCAACTTTCAGACCTTTAATCTGAGCCCTGGGTATCGGTACCCATCACTAGCCCCCCAAGCCAGAGGGTCTGAGTACTTCGGCCCTTTGGCACTCATCCCTTTGGCATGTCCATTGGTTGCGGACAAGTCTCGCGTGAGAGTTCTTCTCCACAGGAAGTCCGCGCGTGCTTTTGCTTGCATATTGTTGTACGCAAGTTGTATATATAAATACAATTCATTTTATTTCAGTGCAATCACTCTATTTATTTTACTCGGACTGTTTGAGTATTTAGTTCTTTTATGATATGCTATAAAGAAATTTGGTGTTTCACTAGCTAAGTGTTTGAACCCTTTGACCGTTTTAGGCCAAAAATATTACCTTTAGGGTCGTCGCATGCTTGCTATTTTAAGCACCATAAATTTTAGGTTTAACCTCTTAAGGGTTGCTTGGCTAGGCCAAGTTTTAGTCCGACCTCTTAGGCCGCACAGTACGGGACTGAGTTGTTAGGAACGACCTCTTGAGCCACTTGGACATAGTCGAGTTTTAAGGTCAAGTGAAAGGAGTCCTATCCACTTGACTTAGGGGCAGCTTAGATCTTGTATGCTCATAAAATGACATGCAAACACTTCGGAATAAATGCAAGACAGTAATTAGGTCAAAGGGAATCTTACTGCATTAACAAAACGTGCTACAAGCACTCCAAATGATACATTTGACCTTACTTGGCCTTCTTGGGACAAGGGTCTAAATCCTCGGGCGTCCAATGGTAATCTAGCGTCTAGGATCAAATTAGCTCATTAGGCCTCTCAGGACGTGGACTTTAATCTTTGGGCCTCTTGGGACGTGAGTCTAAGTCCTTGGGCCTTCAGAGCCAACATAGTTCCTCGGGTCAAATTAGCATCATGAGCCTCAAGGGTTTAAGTCCTCGATCCTCTTACCTAACCGATGGTGTGTTTTGCGGTAGACGATGTGCTATGCCCTCGGGTCTTGCCCATCGCTCAAGGCGTATGGTCCGCATGTATCGCTTCGGAGGGGGGCGCCATGGTAGGTGCCTTCGGTCTATGACCCCTATGCTCCGTGGTGTTTGATCTTTTGCCCAAATTGGTTGAGTAGCGCACGGTAGATCCTTCGATAATGCTTTCTTTGGTTGCCTGGGAGTTGAAGGGCAAAGCCCCCAGCCCTACACCTTCAGGCAGGTGCAAATGGTCTGGGGAACATGGGTCGAGAGTACCTAACTAGACAGCGAATGCTTGCATGCTCGGGGTCAATCGTTCGTCCGCATGGTGACCCGTAAGGGGGTCATTGCCATGGGCGACTTTACCTCCGGCGGATATAGTGGCTCGCACATGTGATGTTGATCGTCTTCGACCATCTTGGAGTCAGAGAATGGAGCCCCCAAGCAGGCCTACCTGATAGGGGTCGTTGCCCCGGGCAACTTCGCCCCAATTGAGAAAACAGCTCGCGCTCAGGGTGTCAATCTTCTATGTTCATCCTGGAGTTAAGGAATGGAGCCCCCAAGCTTGGCTACCCAGTGAGGGATCGTTGCCATGAGAGGCTATACTTTGAGCCATAGCGCTAGTTGAAACTCGAGTGTTGTTCATCTTTGTGTAAGAGATTGAGTGCTGAGGGGAGACGTTAGACTTTTTGTCGCGCTCCCACAAATGGTGCAAATGTTGCGTCCTTGAATCCTTGTTCTTGTCTGGACGAGGACCAAAACAAATGTGAGGGGTCGAGGACTATGACACAGAAAGTTTTACGTAGAAAGCCTCCTTCTAAATAAGGAGGAAAAATTACGGGACACTGTGATCCGAGAATTGCTTCCGGTATTCAAGTATTTAAGTACAAAGAGTGGAGAACAAAGTGGATGGTGAATCTCAAGGAATTACTCTTACAATACAAGTGTTCTCTCAACTGGAAAGAGGGAAGAGTGGCTTTTCTCTCTCTAAGGGCGTACATGCTAATGCTCAAGAGGGGATCTGTCTCAAAGGCCATCTTCTAAGGGCGCTTCTCTCTCTCTGGTTCATCCCCTCTTTGGCTGGTGCATGCTGAATGCTTTATTAAGTGGTGGAGTCTTCCTATGTGTAACGGCCATGTGGCGGTGGCGTGTGCAGGTTGCCCTACCACCAAATCTGTAGGTCCACCTTGCCGTGTCAGTAATGTTGCGTGCATGCAAGTGGGCGTTGTCACATCACGCGTGGTTTGAAAACCATCGTTCTCTGTGCCGATTGCGTATTAGAGAGGGTGCGTGTGCTATTACGAATGTCATCCTTCTGAGTTGGCATACTCGGTCGTCCTGAGCTTCCTTACCGAGCTCGTGCCGTTGGAGACTTCTCAGAATCTGCATCCTTGAAGAAGGATTTTTCCCTCCTTGTGCCCGCGGGCTCCTATCGCCAGGTGTCCTTGGGTTTCAACTAAGGGCTTATGCAGCATAGAGTCTTCGGGCTCTTCAAGCCGTGTCTTTGAGGCTTTATTGGAGTGGACGGTTTCTCACGGAGTTCTCCGGTCTCCCAAATTAAATCAGTCTCTTGAACCAATTTAGTTCTCTGAGCCTTTGGGGACGAGGGCCAAAGTCCTCGGGCATCCAAGGCTAATTCAGCCTCTATGACTAAATTAGCTCCTTAGGCCTCTTAGAACATGGACTTTAGTCTTCGAGCCTCTTTGGCTAATTTAGTCTCTTGGGCAAATCAGCCTCGTGGGCCTCTTGGGATGTGAGTCCAAGTTTTCGAGTCTTCAAAGCCAACTTAATTCCTCAGGTCAAATCATCCTCGTAGGCCTCGTGGAACGTTAACCAAACTTTTGGACCTTTAATCTGGACCTCGGGTATCAGTACCGATCAGGCACCAAACTATGAGGCCTGAGATTAGCAATCCTTCACATAATATCCATGGGAAGAGTAGCAAGGGAAAAATCTTGGCAAAAAATTTCATATGAAGATTGGCTCAGAGTAAAACCCGACATATGGCTTCACATAAGAAATGCATGGAATCCTTTTTTGTATGAACCAAATCATTTCTTCAGTTTTGGCACGATGATTTCAGTTTATTTTCAAACACAAGACTGTAGGATAGACACGTTTGAAAGTCCGTTCTCCCCTCTTCTAGTTATAGACCCAGAGCCCTTCCATACCTATCTTCTACTATGAGGGTCCAGGCTTCTTATACTTCAGCCATTCTATATGAAATGAAAATTTCATCTCTAAGAGCACAGCTCTATAAAGATCTCCCAATGGATAAGCAACGAGAAGCCTTACTAGCGCAGCTTGAACTATTGGATGAATTGAGACTTTGATACCCTCCTCATCTTCGTTCCTGTTGAATGGAATTGCCCTATTCTAATATAACATTTAATGAAAGAAATCCTCTAACAAATCAAGTGTGGTGTTAGAGAATGAAAAATGAGAATGAAGAAAATAAAGTTTTGAAAACTCATTATGGTATAGATTTCTGTTTCATTTTGTATTAATTTATGACGTGATGTACTAGTTATGGTATATAAACACATCTACCTGTTTTCTACTCTCCATTTGCCCTCTATTTTTTTTTGTTATATCTTAAGTTTAAACATCGTATTTATTACATAACTAAGATGTTTGAATAGTTACTATAATCATAATTAAGAAACGGTTATGATTGATTTCTAATTCAAAATTTAGGAGTTTCTCTTACATGTTTTCTCTTCTCCATCTGCCCTCCATTTTTTTTTTATATCTTGGGTTTAAGTATCGTATTTATTACATGACTAAGATGTTTGAATAACTGCTATAACTATAATTAAGAAACTGTTATGTTTGACTTCTAATTTAAAATTTATGATTTTTTTTTTCTGAACAAGAGAGATTTTTTATATGAATAATACCCATACATAAGCATTAAAGTTTTACTAAATTTGATGACATCATGATGAAGTCATTGATTTTGTTAAAAAAAACTTCCATTTTTTATCCTATTAAGTTATGATGAAAATATATATATATATTAAACTCTTAGATAAATCTAAAAATACAGATTTTATCTTAGAAATAAATGGTCAAAATTAAAATGGATCTTGTAAATTAAAATTGTTAATATATCAACAGCGTCAATAACTTATTTTATAAGTTATTTTAATTAAAATTAAAATTATTTTATAAGTTATTTTTTTAATATTTAAGTCAATAATAATAAATAACAAATAAGTTATGAGGAGAAAAAGATTAGATGGATAAGTTCATATGGAATTTATGTGAAGAGAGTGTGATATTTTGGAGGATAAGTTTTGCACCTCAGTTGTGCATGTTGAATGTTGCAGGACTAGACTTTGGATATTGCAGTAATTAACTAGTAATTAGATACTCTGATAATTTTTTTAGTCTACTGAGATACAAGATAATAATATCTCTTAAATTTTTAAATCAGATTCTGATATCTCCTGTTTGTGCTAGGGGCTTGGTATTTCAATAGGTTAAAAGCCTTTGTGTATAAGTTCCTTCACTAGTGAGATTTCAGGCTATGATCCGAAAAATGAGAGTGATTGATCATTCAAATTTGCCACTACTACTCACATTATGGCTTATGAGTTATGGTGAGAATTCTCCACATTTGAATATATAGATATTGTGTTCATATAGATAATTGATTTAAATGTAGAACATTGATTAAGTAACTGTAAAAAAATAGACTGATTAATAAAATAACTTGATATTTTTTAATTTGCTCACTTGATTCAACATTAACTGCCTCAAAAAATATGATCTGATTTTAAAATTTCAATCACTTGAGAACCCCATCAACTGATCTAAACTATTTGGATTATGGTAGGGATTTGCTTGTTGAACTTCTTCATGTGTTTTGCATTATTGGGCATGCTAAAATAGTACCAGACCCAACACCTATGAATATATTATATCAATAAAATTTGACATTTGGATAAAATTTGATTTTAATTTGATTAGTTTGGCATTAATATAATGTCTATGTCCCTCATTTTGGTTGATTTAGGTGCACTTGTACTGTTAATAATTTTGTGGCATTGGCTCATAAAAGCATTGCCATTAATATCTGAATAAAATTGCAGCATAGTTGTCTAAAGCAGGAGGGTTGTTGAAGGTCAGAAGATATTATCACTTAAAATTTTTAAATTCCACTTTAAATGTGAACTCATCTGAGCTTATACATACCCATTTCTTCATCCCCTCCCCCCCAATTCCCAGTAACCCTAGAAATCACATCAGTTTTTTTATCCTTATACCTTTACTCTCTCACAAGCCAGTAATAAATATCTCATTCAGCCTAAAGTATAAAAGTCAATTATAATATAAGATCAGATAAATATTATAAAGATAGAATTATTGGCATATTACTTGATAATTATAAGTTTGAACCATAAAAACTGCATTTCAAAATGTACTGTTAAGATCATATATGATAAATCCTAAAGTGGTACGGTTGCTTTTCTAGAATCATACATAGTTGAAGTTTTATATACCTAGTTGCTTTACATTTTAACAACATGAGAAACAAATGCACAAGATCATATTTTTGGCTAAATTTGATATCAATCATGCATAAATTTATATTTCTAACAACACCACATCACTCAAGAGAGTATCTAAATAGTATCCTCCAAATATTTCTCATTTTATTCTGTTCGCTGAGGGAGATCATGGAGGCAAAAGTGGTTAAAGCAGAAAGAATAGTTTCAGAAGATAGATAAAATAGTTGACAGAACAGAACTTACAGAATGTGATGAAGCGTTGAAGGCATTTTGCCAGATGAATGACTAAAATTGCACACAAAACACGTCCGAGCGTTGTTGTACAACAGAAGAAATTCCAACTTATAAGAGGCGACCAGTCCAACCCAGACTGGAATCCTCAGAACAAATGGCAGATAATACAATTAGGTAATGTCCTTATCTTAGGGGCTTTCTACTCCAATCAGTATGCCCCCGGTTTATTTCCGACCCGCTGCACGATAACCTCAACAGATGCAAGAACTGACGGCAGTCATCATCTTCGTCTTTCGCTGCAGCAGCAGGCGACCCGTTTGTTACCTTAAGCTCCGAGATCAGTTCCTCCACCCCATCAACCGGTTCAGAACTAACAAGTGAATCGACAACATCGTCGTGCTGACACTCTCTTCTATAATCCAAGGTGATACTTCGAAGTTCGTGGGTGTCGATAACTTCCTGCGGGATGCTCTGGAAAAGGCGAGACAGATAAAGATCACATACAATATGCAAGGTGGAAGAACCGACACGACAAAAATAAAGCCTCAAGTCCTAATAAGTGGGGTCGTCATTTGAATTCATTTTTATCATTCCATTCAATTTAATATAATATCATCCGAGAGTTCTCAGTATTGCATTATGGATATCAAATGCTCAACAGTTTATGTGTCCATATTCTAACGTTTTCACTTAAGAATTGGGGGTCTCTCATTCCATGTTTTAAGCTTTATGTGATATTTTATTTTAAAAATCTACCTTTTACACAAATTTCCATATTTTTCCTAATTACGATGTTAATGTTGCAACATTGTGCAATATATCTTTCAGGGTTGGAATATACCAGTTTTGGGTACTTACATCCTTGCCCACCAGTCAGCTAAGATGAAGCCAGAAGAGAAGTGATGTAGGAAGACCAAGTAAAAATGTAAAGGCAGTAAATTAAAGAAAAAGGAGAAATATTGACAAAGAAAATGAAATCTTTGTGATGATGAATGGGATACCCACCTCTAGAATCCAGCCTATGTAGGTGACATTATTTACATGCTGATTCATATCCAGATCAGCTCTTCTGGGCTGCAGGAATTTAAACCATAATAAGAATAATTGATTGAAAAAGAAAGAAGAAAAAAGAATAGATGGAAAAAAATGTACAGTTAGAGTCTGTTTGGTTATAAAAAATTTTAAAAGAAAGAAAAAAAAAATATCATAATAAGTATTTTTTATGTTTGGTTTGCAGGAATAATGTATTGGAAAATGTTGCAAATGGTAACACTAAGGGTCAGTAGCAATTTCTCTTTATTTTCATTTAACAACAAAACAAATAAAATACTGTTATTACAAAATTATTTTATCTTTGATGTGATTTTCTGTCTGTATCTAAACAAAAGAAAGAAAACCTTTTTCTTATTTGCTTATATTTTTATTTTTTCTGTGTGGGTTTTTTTCTTCAAATTTCTTGAGAACCAAGAATCCCTTCAATGATCTTACCACCAGCCCTAACTTTGAATACTGAGCAGGATCTTCCAGCCTTGGTATTTTCCTCAGACTCTTATTGTCCTCCTCTGGAAATGCTAGTCTAAACAATACCACCATTAATAAGATTACTGAGAAAGCAGTTTGTGTAAAGAAAAGCACCTACGATTAAACAAAAGAATTTCCATACACCTAAAGCTATGATTTAGTAAGGAGGAAAAGAACACAATGAATCAAAGCAAATGACATTTTTATGTAGTACAGAAATAAATGGAGGAAATAAGAATCTTCACCATGCACATCTGAATGTAACATAGAAGAAAAGAATGCTCCAATGGTAAAAGAATAGAATGAGCAGCTCAGAAAAAGGCCAAAAGGGTCAAAATATAGTGTTATAGGACCACCCTTCAGATATCTATTTTAACATGGCATCACATCTACCAATTAATCTTGTTAGGATCCATATAGGATGGATGGAATGCCGCATCATTCAATGGTTTTTGGAGGATATCTAAAGTATGTCCTGAACATCTCGCATGGATGATATACTCAATTCTCTAGCCAAATGGAACCCAAAAATATGCAACCACCCATCTAATTTCAACCATCTCATTTTCTCTACAAAAAAAAAAGGCGAGAGAATAGGACAGTGTAGATCATTTATGTCCACTGAAGATTAATGCTTTTTGGTCATCACTCCTCACTAAAGATGAAACAAAAAGCTGAGGTGTTATGGTCATACATTAGACAAATGTGGACCTTAACAAAACTCCACTCCTTTTCAACATTGAACGATCTAGTAGAGGCCTATCAATAGAGTAGCATGATTGTAAACTGAATAAATTAAGGAAGCCTAATGATAACAGGACACAGGTTTTCCAATCTTTGTAGGATTCAAATCAGCTAAAAGATCATCCTAAAAAATACACCTTGAAAACATGTGAAAATTTCAGAAATTCTAGAATTATGTACAGTACAATAATATGATCATAATAGGGCTTGTTTGGCATTACTTATGAATAAACTTTTGAAAAATGCTACAAAGTGGATCTTACTCAATGTTCCCTAAAAAGGTAAATGAAGTTCTTTATAAGTTGCTCTATATATTTTTTTAACAAGTTTCAAATTAGATCTTTTTTTTCAAAAACACCTCCGAAATTCTTTTGACAGGCAACAAATAAATTTTCCTAAAAGTGCTTCAAAATATAAGAAAAACAAACACCCCTTAACAGATAAACCCAAAAACATTTGATTTTCAGTTACTCTCTTATGTGCATCTGCATTATTCTATCCCAATTTGAGAAAACTCTTTCTTGAGTAGTAGAAGCATGATATTTGAAGACACATGTTGAAGGGTGGAGGTAATTATAGTCAGTTGAAAGACATCAGGATGAAGAAATCAATGCGGGAATCTCCATAACAACATTCTCTAGTTGAGAGGCTCTTTCCATCTCTTCATGTTTTCAAGCTCACAAATGACTGCATGAATTTTTCACGCAACATGTTTTTCATATCCTTCCAAGCAATAATGATATCTCCCAAAATATCAAAACTAGCTGTCACCCCACCAATAGTGGGAGATGTAAGAATTGATATATAAAATAACTTTTTATTTGATGGATAATCATAAAAAGCAGATGATATTTTAGCCATTTGCATCAAGCTTAAAGAAATTAGAACCTAAAAATCCTCCCACATATAAGATATAATGGCCACCATCCACTACCATAACCATAAGGCAATCTTTGGCATAGAAGAACTTGCCATCATAATATTGTGGCAAGCCAACAAATTCTTCATATGCTCAAACCAGTCAAGAAAGATTTCAATTTAGTTGTCCCCAATCAGACCTGGTAGGGCTAAATGGGAAAACTATTTCAGTCAATCAATTGGCTATTTATCTCCTTCCAGCAATTAATAGTCTTTTTTTTCTAGTTTTGCAGGATCCATCATTTATATATATATGAGAGGGCCGGATTGTCCTCCTACCAAGAAAAATATTGTCAATTTCAACAAGCTCCTATGGATAGCAAATGAATAAAGATTGATAATAAGATTAGTCTCAGGTTTTTCAAAAGGAGTGGCCAAGTTTAAAAAAAAAAGAAAAAGAAAAAGACAAATTTTTAATGGGTTAAAAAAGAGGGACGAATTAGATTCACCCAAAAAAACAAAAATTGGCCAATTTCGTGTGATCTAGGTTTAGAGAAGTGAAAGATGTGGATAATTGGATAAGTTTTCTAAAGAATGGGTTGAAGGCCCATTCAACAAGGCTCGAAACCCAACATGCAAGTGGCTCAGAATAGAGATTGACTCTTTTGAGGAAAGAAAGAAGAGGCATGATGGCCAGAGGTGGCAGGGAGATTCCTAGGCATCTATTCAACAAAGTCTTAACTAGATTGTGGGCTCAGTTTGATGATTTTCAATAATGTTTAAAGGTTAAGGAGGTAGAGTCGTGGTTTTCCATGCATGCAGGAAAAGAAGATGAGGCTTAGATGCTTGAAGGTTCAATTGAAGTTCTGAGTGTGTTGCATTTATGGGTTGGAAGAAGCTACCAGTCGGGTTGTAAAATTGAAGGGGATGAAAGTTATTTGGGGAGAGGAGGTATTAAGGTTTCAGGGTCAATGACTGATGCAGGGAACAAAGCAGTCAATTTCCAAGCAGATAAGCCACCAAATACTTCCAAAAAAAGGCATTCAACACTCAGCTGAATAATGAATTTAATAACGGGGCAGGTCCAACCTGAGGAATAATTCCTACACTGTCAAGTCCCAAAGCTGAATAGCAGCTCCTCTCCCATGACTCAGCAGGCTTCCTTCCCCTTTATAAGTAGAGTTTGCTTCCATTTGTAGAAGATTAGAGAAGACAGAAGGAAAGGCTAAGATTGTAAGCTCTGGTTTTACTAAGGGTATAGCGGTCCTCTTGTTAGGGAATGAGTTTCAACATTTAGGTAAGTGGATCCCTAAGCAGGCTATTAAAGTTATCCTCTGTTGATGAGTTAGTACCACCACTTAGGTAAGCGATCTTCTAAGAGATTATTTAAAGGTCAAGTGATTTCCTTTAATGGGCTGAGTGATCTCCTAAAGAGTATCTCTTGTCTGACTGAAATATGCAATATATTCCTTTTATTTCTTATTTTTAGATTTCAAGTAGTTCATTCCAAATTTTATACTGCATAATTGACATACCAAATTGATGGCCCGCCAGCTAGGGTTTGGTTGGGCAGTGCAAGTGAAGCATGTTTGGGTTGCATTGCTAATGGTTGTGAGCAATTTTTTTTTTTGGGAGGGTGAGGGGGGGAGTGTTTAAGTGGTGGTGGGGTGACAAATAATGATAGACCGTGCAACAAAAATGTGCATTGCAATATGATAGAGTTGATTAAAATTAGTTCTTCAATAGCATCATCCGTTAGTCAAATCGGACAAATGTACCATACTATAATTCAGTTACAAGGGTTAGTTCTTCAAGATCTTTTATCTTTTTCATCAAGGGAAACGGTCTGTATTTCAATTAGATGGGCATACACATCCAAGTCATCTATGATGATTATAAATCCTTTGCTATTATGATCATGAATACTACAAATTCCATTTCTAGTTCCATAATCTCTTCATTCGTATGGTCTGTTGTTCAAAGATTTAGCTTTTTCTGTCAGTAGTAACTGTGGCTTGTACTTCCTTTTAATGGATAACATATATATATCCAGGTTATCTAAACGGGGATGGACTGCTACTTTGAGCCACTTAGCTTGACCCAAACATAAGACCAAGTGGCAGCAGTGAATGAAATAAAATAACTAAATTTGGTAAATCTTATATTGTGCAACCTTCAAGACAAAAATAAATAAATAAATAAATGCTTTCAAGCTCATGCAGAAAAGTACCTAGGTGTTTTGGGACAATGAATTAGATATTCATCATGGATTTCAGTGCTAACTCTCTCAAGTTTTCTGGTGTCTTGGTTCATCATCACCCACTTGCTGCAAAAATATAGATGCTCATAAGTGTTTTTCCGTGAACCTCAAAATGAAAAACTACTGTTTGAGAAAAGCAATATATTTTCTGCCTCAAATATAACCTATACATACAGTACATTAACTGTTATTTATTAACCTTCCATGGACCAAATCCAACCCTACATCAATGCCTCAGATAAACACGTCCTGATGGAACTATAAGATGAAAAATAAAAAAGAAAAAACACCTACTTTTGTTACATAATCAACAAGGGCTCAAGGAATGGAAGTTCTTTTTTTTCTCTTTTTTCTTTTACTTTTTTCTTTTTTTCTTTTGCAAAAAGCACTATGCAAGTACCTTGAATGTAAGTAAAAGGATTCAGGCAAAACAAAAAGTATCAAATCAAATTTTTGCAAGGCAACATGCAAAAATGCATCTCTACTTTTGTACTTAATTTCTCTGCATTTAAAGGTGGAGTTCAGGGGTGAAGAAAAAGAAACAACTTGGGGTTAAAATCACCTTGTAGCTCTTCCGATAACTTCCCCATTTGCAAAGTCCTTTAGAATAAAATCACGCCGTGTCTGGATTCTTCCATCAGATTGGCACCAGGTCTCTATCTCAACCATATCACTCCTACTCCAAACAACAATCTTGAATCATAGTATACACTCAAAAATTGAAAAAGATCTTGCAAGATAAGGCCCAAGAGAAACAAGAAAGAATTATACCAAGCTGGGTATTTATAGATTTCAATATGCATGCGAGCAGTCACCCATATGAGATGAAGCTTTCTCATGGTAGGGGTTGTTGCAAATCCATCCGTTGAGAACCCAACACTCTGCGCATGGTTGCATCCAACTTCCTACATCACAAATATCCAGTCACAAACAGTTTATGTAAGTGAAATCCAAACATTATTAACTTCCCTGAATAACCAAGGCTCCTAGCAATCAAGTGTCTGTCAAAGAAATGAAAAGGCTACGGGCCCTCTGTAAATGGAAACAACCAATTATCAAGAGTAGTTTTAGGTACCATGCAGCTTTATCGGCAACAAGTATAAGATTGTATTAAAAGGCATCAAAGGGAATTCATATAAAAACGTATACAGAAGAAAATCATAAAGCAAAAGCTCATCCTTTAAATATAAGCTCTAAATAGAAATCAATTTCTTGAAATGAAGGTATTGCATCTCGGGTTCTTGGTTGTTGTACGGATTAGGGAGTCTTTCAATCTTCCGCTGCGTGTCGATCTAGATTGGGTCTGGTCTCCGTCGCTAGTAATCTAGAACCTGCACAACACAAATTACAAATAAGAGGTCACAAGGCGGCAGGAGATTATCCCACTATTACCACTCCGACGCTCAAATCAGATATCTTTTGCAATAAATAAAGGAAAGCATGCTTAAGATGCGGAAATGATGGGAGTGTGAGTGGGATGTATTTGGAGGACTGAGCTCCGTGGTACGCCCGGCTGAGGGGTGGCTCACTATTTGGAGGACAAAGCTCCATGGTACGCCCGGCTGAGGGGCGGCTCACTATTTGGAGGACTGAGCTCCGAGAGTGCGCTCGGCTGAGAGACGGCTCACCATTCGGAGGACTGAGCTCCTTAGAGGACGAGAGCTGAGTAACTCCAAGCTGAGGTTCTCCATGCTGAAAGGAAGAGGGCTAAGGGCCTCCGTGTCTCCCAGAAGAAGGAGGGCTAAAGACCTCCATGTTGGGAGGAGGGTTGAGGGCTTCCATGCTGGACGAAGGAAGGCTGAGAGCCTCCATGCTGGAAGGAGGAGGGCTGAGGGCCTCCATGCCTCCTGGAAGGAGGCTGGTTGAGGACCTCCAAGCTGGGGACCTCTATGTTGGAAGGAGGAGGGTTGAGGGCCTCCATGCCTAATGGAAGGAGGAGGGCTGAGGGCCTCCATGCCTAATGGAAGGAGGAGGGTTGAGGACCTCCATGCCTCCTGAAAGGATGAGGACCTCTTGGCTGGGGACCTCCATACTGGAAGAAGGAGGCTGAGGACCTCCTGGCTGGAGACCTCCATGTTGGAAGGAGGCTGGCTGAGGGCCTCCATGCTGGAAGAAGGAGGCTGAGGGCCTCCATGCCTCCTAAAAGGAGGCTGGATGAAGACCTCCTGGCTGGAGGGCTGAGGACCTCTATACCTCTTGGAAGGAAGAGGGCTAAGGACCTCCATGCCGAAAGGAAAAGGACTGAGAGCCTCTTGAGAGG
>JAOVVI020008359.1:0-14231 GCA_028571085.2 Nepenthes alata
AAGATGAGTTTTTAGAATACGACCTCTGGGGCCGCTTGGTCGGATCCGAGTTTTTAGAATACGACCTCTGGGGCCGCTCAGACGGATCCGAGTTTTTAGAATACGACCTCTGGAGTCACTTGGACGGAGCCTAGTTTTTGAATACGACCTCTGAGGCCACTCGGTCAAATCTAAATTTTTAGAGTACAACCTCTGGGGCCGCTCGGACAGGGCAAAGTTTTTTAATACGACCTCTGGGGCCACTCGGACGGATCCGAGTTTTTAGAATACGACCTCTAGGGCCGCTCGGACGGAATCGAGTTTTTAGAATATGACCTTTGTGGCCACTCGGACGAAGCTGAGTTTTAAAATCTGGGGAAGGCTTGCTTTCACTTAACCTAGGAGCAGTCTTGGTCTTAATGAGGCAACATGAGAATGCACAATAATGGACACATTGAAGGGACCATTTTATTCTTGTAAACGTGTTACATCGGGTGGCCTCTAAGGCCATCTTAATCCTTCACGTCACCCTAGTGCCTTGGGTCCTAGATGATGCATGCTTGAGTCCTCGGGTCCTCCTCGCTTGGCTACGCCCTTTTCTAGCTGTTGCCTTTTGAAGGTGTGGCCATTTGGTAGCCCTAATTTGCGCTGGCTTTCACGAAGCTTTCACGTGTAGCCCCCAACGCTGGTCATGCGCGCTCTGTGCTTATAATGACCAAGTCCTTGATGCACCTGACCCGTCGCGTCCTACTATTTGGGGAACTGGCCCGGGTTTTCGTAGGAAACGGCCGAGATGGCCATCCCTTGCTAATCTCTCAATCTCTGCCCGTAGTGTCCTACAATCTTCGGTGTCATGGCCACGACGGTGGTGGTAATGGCAGTACTTCCTTTGGTCACCTCCATCCGGGTTTTTCAACGCCTTGGGCCACCTCAAAAATTTCTCGTGTCGGATTTACCTCAGGATGTTGGTGAGCGACTCATTCAAGGCAGTCAGGTCCGATGGCTTGTTTCCTCCCAGGACAACCCATTCAGGCTTGTATCGCCTAGACGGTTCTTGGGACTTCAGCTAGTTGCCAGCCTTTCTTTTTCCATCTCCCGTCCTCAGATCAGGATCTTCTCCACCTTCCGGCCTCCCTGCTTCGCTGGTCATGGCTCCAAAGACCATCTTCCAGATCCTTTTGAGCTCTCTCCTTGATGGGAATTGAGTCATGGACTTTTTTTTGTTTAGGTAATCTCTCAGTTTGTAAGAAGTTTGCGCAGCTTCCTGCTCCCCCCTATTGCAGCAAGAGTGACGAGGATTCAGCCCTTCTGGGCCACATCCTCGAATTTGAGGGTCCAACCGACCTCCAGGTCACAGTGGGACTTCGCTGCTCAAGGCAACCTACGCCCCCGGGGAATCGTACTGGCAAGCTTGCTCCTTGCGATGCTTCTTTGTTCTCTCCTTCTTCTGGGGTGCTGCCGCCCGGGAGGTTTCGAGACACGCACCCTTCAACTGCTCGTCCAGTTTTGTGCAGAGAGTTTGGACTGCTCTTGAGAGACCGTCCACTTTCTCTACCAATGTCTGTACATAAGAACTCGGACTTCCATTCACCGTGCTGCTTACTGGGAGACACCTACTGGAGGGTGCCATGTCTCGGGCTTACGCGCTGGTTTCGGCCCGTTTGTTTACCATTTCAGTGTGCTAGCTGTTTTGTGGCAGCAGGAAGCAACAGACTTTTTGTCACGGCGTTCCCATAGACAGTGCCAATGTTGCGTTCCAGATTTCGGCCTTCGTACACCGACGATGTGTGATGACGCCACGCACCTGCCGGAGTGCCCCAGCGGACGGAATCATGCAACGAATATATGAGGGTGGAAAGATGAAGAGAGGGAGAGAAAAAATATCGAGATTTACGTAAAAAATCTCCCCTTGAATGAGGAGGAAAAATCACGAGACTTAAGGCCTAGAGAATAGTTCACTATGAGTAGAAGAATTACAAGTGCAAGTTGCGGGATTATTTTCCCTTTCTCTCCTAGTCTCTCTCCTAATCTTCTCTTAGAACTTTTTTTGATCCTTTTTGAGTGTTTTGGCTGGATATTTATAGTGAGAGATTTTTTTCTTAAGAGAGGTCCACGTGGCTGCTGGCGCATGCTGGAAGGCTATCCACCTACTCTGCTGATTGGGCCAGGCTGGGAGGCTGTCCACCTACTCTGCTGATTGGGCTATGCGGTGTCAGGCACACTGGCGTGTGCAGGGAGGTAAGCCGCCGACAGCGTTGATTGGGCCTTACCGTGTCAGGCGTGCAGGCCCTTGATGTCAGTCTTAAAGTGACAAGGCATGCTTTGAGCGTCATTATGTATTGTGGAAGCGGCGTGTCGCAGAGGTTGTGTGCTCCTTGGTAATAGTAAAGTCTCTGAGCTGGCGCTCTCGGCCATTTATGAAATAGTCATCGTCCTTAAGTTGCGTATCTTATCATCTCACGAGTACGCGGACTAATTGAGGGAGATAGTTCTCGGACGTCAACTGCACTCTTGGTCAGTGAAGGATCCATGGTTCATCGTGGAAAGTCATCGGGTTGCTATGTCAAACACTGACCTCTTGGGTCAATTCAAGCTCATAGGAGCGTTTGAGGTCCTCGGACTTTTTATATTGAAATAAGGTCTCGGATAGCTTAACTCCTTAGGCCTCTTGGGTCTGGTGTCTGTCCTTTTGGACCGTGCTTTATGAGCCCTAAGGTATTGAAACCCAACAATAATCATAATAATAAGTCAAGATATATTAAATTTATCTTAAAATTATAATCATTTAAATTATAATCCAATATAAAGAAAAACCCAAAAATGAAAAGGATTGTACGAGCTGCCCAACCCCCACAGTGCGCTTGCTATATTTACAGATCAGGACCTGCTGGAGCCCTCTGGCGTCAGCTCCAACATCATCGTCCCCACTTCATCCATGTCTCATACGAATAATTACGAATTTTGTCTGAATTTACAAGCTCCAGCTTCAACTTGCTAGCTGTGTGCCCTCTGTCACTATATATAGTGAAGTGATGGGCGAAAGAGAGAGCCATGAGATGCTAGTTACCATGGATGCCAAGGCACAGCCGAGTTGGTTTTTTGGCTGCGCTCGATGCCTTGCCCTTTCTCCGAGACCGGCGCCCTCGCCGGATAAAGAGGCTCAGGATCATGAGGAACGGCGGCCCGGCAGAAACCCTGGTGGATGGAAGTCCATGCCTTTCATTTTAGGTTATTTTGTTTCCTAGTCACGAGTAGCTAGTAACTATAAATTCTTTTTACTCTCTCATACAACAAATTAACCAGGACACTGCTCTCTCTTTCTCTCTCTCACTGTATATATATATATTAAAAATTAATCTCATAAAAATATCAAATATAAAAAAAAGTAAGTTAATCTCATAAAAAAGTTTTTCTTCAAAATCCACTGAATGAAGTACAGTAAAATTAAAGAAAGAAAAATTTATAAACTTATCCTATTGCTTCCAACCTATAGGAACTATGAGATTATCTCAGGGATGCCTTTGACATCCTAAGGTCTCGATTCTACCATACAATCCTATTTAATAAGTGAAACATATTTTTTGATAATAAGAAAAATTTATTTATACTTAGTAAGTATAAGTATGAGTTAAATAGTAGATAAGTTCTTCAACTAATAGTGATATCTTTATTAATTTTTATATAGTTTGTGTACCCATATAAAACCTATATATAATTTTTTATTTGGAAGATTCATTGAGCAAGGCTCATGCAAAACAGCTTAATCAACTCCGACTGACTAATGCTTATTTGAATAGGGTTCGATCCTTCTCCGGGGATTAGAAAAAAAAACATATAATTTCTCCTCAGTTTTATAAATAAACTAGCCTAAGCAGCATTAAGATGATTATCTTTTTTCTCATACATACAACAACAATAACAACATATTTATCTATATGAGTTTATATAATAAATCATCTTGTTATACGGCTTATTGACTTGGGGCAATGGGTGCAGGAAACGAGACGTTCGAACGGCTGGCATTTTTTGGGGTGCTAGCAAACTTTATGGTGTACCTGAGGCGTGAGTATCACATGGATCAGGCGTCCGCCACAAACCTCATCAACTTATGGGCTGGTGTCACGAATTTCGCACCTTTGCTTGGCGCTTTCCTCTCCGACGCCTACACCGGCCGTTTCTGGATCATCGCTGTTGGCTCAGCTGCTTCTTTTATGGTAAGAAGCAAACGCCATTAACAGCTCACCGTCTAGTTATGATGGGCTGCTGTATTTGAGAATGAGTTGAATTAATCAACTCCACTATAAAATTTTTATATAAAACGAAAACAATTAACAGTAAATATATTAATTATTACGTTAAAATTTTGAATTGATCATATTCAAAATTTTAACTAATCTATTAAAATTATTTATTTGTCATGATAATACACCTACTTAAATAAAATTAATTAAATTTTTATTAATTTTCAATGTTGGATCCATGTTTGCTGGCTATGACTGCATGTCTAATCTACCCATTATTTGAGTTTTGCACCTCAAAGAAAATTATTCTAGATTCATAAAATATAAGAAAATAAATAAAGATTGAACTTTATTGTCATATATTTTATTGTTTTCTTTTTTTAAATAAGAAGGTTTTCCACTGATGAATATATTATATCTCGATAATTTGTAAGTTTAAGAACTATGAGTTATACTAGAAATGCATTCTTAAATTATTTTTATATATAAATAAATAGATAAACTGTTGTTAAACTATTTAAAAAATCTTACAAATATTTAAAATTAGTTTTTTTTTTTGTTTTGTTTCTCGTTAATTATTAGGCACGCCAGCTAGAAAGCGTGCATGCATGCCCTGCAAAATGACAATGAAGTTCTGTGTCATGTCTGTACGTATTTTATCACTGTGCCTACAATAATGTTTGCCCAGCAATGGTCCAGACTCATTTGTATTGAACTGTTCAAAATGAGTGGAGGTGAATCGACAGGACGATCTTCTTGGCGAGATAAAATTTTACTTTATATTTATTTTTTTTTATAAAATTTATGTTTAAAAAAATATTAAATTTAAGACAAAATTTCTATTCTGTGGAGCAGGGATCCTGCCCCAGATGGTGAATCTCTCTCAGGATGGCTTATTTGTTTTTATTCTTAAGATGATATCATTTTTTATAAATATTTATTAATGTCTATTTGAAGAGATTTTCAAAATTCTAACTTAATTTTTATATGTTATATGAGATTTGTTACAAATTCAAGCTACTACTTTTTAAATAAATAAATGAATATATATATATATATATATATAATAATTTGATACAAAATACTATTTAAAAAACTTAGCCGATATTGATACAATTACCATACCTTTCAATTCAGCGTGGGACGTACATTTTATTTTTCGATCAGTTTTGTGGCCACTCGTATAAAAATTGAAAAAGTTACATCTTTTATAAAGATGCATTTTTATATTTTTAGATATAATTAAACTAGAACTATAACATAATTTGCTTGGAAATAGTTTATTTTTTATTATTTTTTAAAATTTTAAAAATAGTGAAATTTTAGCAATACATTTAAAAGCAGATAGCCAAATTTTAGATATGTAGCTCTCGGAATTATTCATCATGAGGCAATGAATTTTTTTTGAAAAATGAAATGTTCAAGTAACGAAGGTGACATGATATTTTGCATTTATTCTTATATTTCAAATTTCTATGTTGCTTTTGGCACGGTAGAAATGTCTCTGTCTCAATAATAATCAATGTTTTTTATGGGTTTTAACGTGTAATATTTTTTTTAATAAGTAGTTATATATGGGTCAGTAATTTAATTCTAACAGCAGTCATTCTTACTTTAATGATGAAAATAGTTTATACATTTTACTAGATTTTAATGTTATTTATTAAAAATTTAATTTATCAAATTTATATTATAAAATTTACTAAATTTTTGTCATATTTATTTTTCTTTGTAAAATATATATATTTTTTTTAAAAAAAATTAAGAGGTCGTGTAAATCCACGTGACTTCCCATGATTGGCCCAAAATCACCATATTACGGCTTTATCCTTAGTAGGGTCCTTTTTTTTTTCTTTATTATTATTATTATTATTATTATTACTATTATACGACAAAAGTCAGAAAATTATGATTATCGACTGTGGACCAAGGAACAGCCGGAGTCTGAACCACTTGCCATGGCACATCGAATTAATTGTCTGACCACAAGCCCATTATTACTAAAGTAGGTCAAATCATTTGGTTACATGTTATATATATATATATATATATATTTATTTATTTATTTATTTTTACAATAAAAATTTTATCTTAATAATTTTAATAATTAAAATTAAATAATGAATTCAATTCATTTTTACTTATTATTATAATTTTTATCATTAAAATTACTAAAACAAAATTCATAAAATATAAAAATAAAAAAGAATCTAAAATAACTCCATTATAAACAATAAAGCAAATATTTAGGGGTATGCATACCGACATCTTTTATAATAAAATTTTCATTTAATTATAAAGATTTTAATATATAAAAATTATATATGGTCTTTTTTATTAATTTCTATAATATTAATATTTATTAAAAATTTAATATAATAATAAAATATTTTAAATTTGATAAATTTATTTTATTTAGTGAACCTTATCAAAATCAAATAAGCTACACCAAATAATTGATTGACAAGTATTTTTTTTTTTCTTTTTGACAGGGAATGCTGACCATGACACTAACAGCTTGGATCCCAAACTTGCGGCCACCAAAATGTTCGGCCCAACAACAGGCCCACTGTATTGGGCCTACCGAGGCCCAATTAGGCGCCTTGATCGCAGGTCTAGGGTTTCTGTCGATCGGCACAGGAGGGATTAGACCTTGCAGCATACCATTCGGAGTCGATCAATTCGATTTCACAACCGATGAAGGCAGAAGAGGAATCAACAGCTACTACAATTGGTATTACGCCACCTTCACGGTGGCCGTCATGATCACGCTCACCGTCGTAGTTTATATCCAGGATTCCATCAGTTGGGTGGTCGGCTTCGGCATTCCTGCCGCACTTATGTTCGGCTCGATCGTGCTCTTCTTCCTCGGCACCAAGTTTTACGTGTATGTCGAGCCCGAGGGGAGCATATTTTCCGGCATCGCACGAGTTATCGTGGCCGCGTATAAGAAACGCCAGCTCCGACTGCCGGACGAAGAAGAAGGAGTTTATTATAACCCGTCGTTGAAAGGGATTCTCGTAGCAAAGCTTCCTATCACCAATAAATTCAGGTGGTCTCAACTCCGTTCTCCTTCAGTTTAATCATGTTACCGTATAAAATTATTCGTATAGTTTGAAAGAAAGATTAAGTTTTTTAATCTATTGATTACATTGTTATAATTATATTATTAAAAATTTTATTAAATATGTCACTCACTTATAAATTATTTATAATTGGGATTCATTAAATTTTAAAAAATTATATTAAAAATTAAAATAGATTTTACAAGTCGATTGTATATTGTAGAAAAATTATAAATAATGAGGACAAATAATATTTTTCTACTATTAAATGGTCATGCTTTTATTATTAAAATGTTAATTAATTATTTTTTTAATATGATATGCAGTTGACTATGCTTAAATCAAGCTTAAAGCTTAAAAAGGACATTTATATTAATATAAAATACTTATCAATTCTTAACTTAGTTCTGAGGTTTTAAAGTTGTATCTTGAAAAGATGGGTTACTTTCTCTCTTATCAATCAAATCATGAATGAAATTTCATGCTCATATGTATCCAGCTTGCTTAATTTTGTATCACCGATCAATTCAGGTTACCAATCCTAACCCCGTTTTTACTTTTAAATTAGGTTATGTTGCATTATAAAATTATTTTGTACTTTTGTTTAAGATTTTTATAACATAATATATAATGGGTTTATACTTAATTCACGTTTTAGATGTAAAAGAATATTTCCTTAGGAGCGTTAATTAACACATTTCAATTTTGAATATTAATTTAACAGTTCAGGCTTTTAATTCTAGCTTCTTCTTTTTTTTGACAAGATGGTTAATTAATAATGGATGTTATAATTAAGATAACTCAAAACATGAATTAAATTTCATTCTAACGTGCATGCCGCTTGCTTAATATGGTATGACGTTATCATCTCTGTAGGTCCTTGAACAAAGCAGCCCTTATAGTGGAAGGTG
This sequence comes from Nepenthes alata, assembly GCA_028571085.2. Taxonomy (NCBI): domain Eukaryota; kingdom Viridiplantae; phylum Streptophyta; class Magnoliopsida; order Caryophyllales; family Nepenthaceae; genus Nepenthes; species Nepenthes alata. The sequence goes on from JAOVVI020008359.1 coordinate 8,197, forward strand.
ACTTAACCCCAAATGGTACTTGCCTTAACAAGTGGAACCTCTGCAGCATTCAACAAGTTGAAGAGGTCAAATGCCTAGTAAAGGTCCTCCCCATATGGGCATCCGGCATCATTTGCTTCACCGCTGCGGCACAACAAGGCACATTTGCTGTCTCACAAGCCCTATCCATGGACCGGCACATCGGCCACACCTTCCAAATCCCTCCGGGCTCCATAGCCATAGTATCCATGCTCACGATCGGCGCCTTCGTTCCCATCTACGATCGTGTCCTCGTCCCTGCGCTTCGAAGGATCACCAAACGAGAAGACGGGATCGCGCTCCTCCAACGAATGGGCATCGGCCTTGTCTTCTCCGTTCTCTCGATGGTGGTTGCTGGATTAGTCGAGGGAAAGAGAAGGGACTTAGCCAATGCTAATCATAGCGGGGTGGTCGCACCCATGTCGGTCATGTGGCTTGCGCCTCAGCTGATCCTCTTAGGTTTTGCCGAGGCGTTCAACTTTATCGGGCAAATCGAGTTTTACAACAGGCAGTTTCCCGAGAACATGAGAAGCATTGCTACTTCATTGTTTTTCTGCACTATCGCGGGGGCTAACTACTTGAGCAGCTTAGTGGTGAGCTTAGTGCATGCCCTCACCGGTAAAGATGGCAAGCCCGATTGGTTGACGAACGACATTAACCAAGGAAGAGTGGATTATTTCTACTACTTGTTAGCTGGAATGGGTATCATCAATCTAGTATATTTTGTGCTTTGTGCTAGGAAATACGAGTATAAGAAGGTAGAAATAGATGAAGAAAATTCCTACCCCGATGTAGAGCTTAATTTAGTAAAACACTGAAGCTTTATAGAATAGATGCATCAATGTGTAATATGGTACCATATAGTAAAAATAATGGTTTTGATAATAATTAATAATTTTTACTAAATGTGGTGTCTCTCTTATAGTTTTATCCAGTGTAAGTAATTTAAAGAGCACATTATTATTACATCCTATCTTTAAACTCTCTCTCTCACAAATGTTATCTTTCTTATACTTAATTACTTCGATAGTAGATTTTCATTAATGATTCGGAGTCTACTTCGATGACCCACTTACCCAACAACTTACAATACTAACACTGATTGATTCTAACATTGTCCACAGTCGACCCATTTGGTTTAGGAGGTTTGAGGTGGTGTTAATAGCTTAAAAATTTTTTCATATATGTAAAATTTTCATTATAATTTAAGAACAATTTTATATTATAATATAACCATTTATGAGATTTCTTTTATGGATTTGAAGTGTGAATGAAGTAAAGACTCACTCTATATTATGTGTTGATAATCACTTGATTAGCAAATATTTGATATCATGTCGATATATTTGCATATTAACAAGTTTAAACTATTACACAAAGACTCAAGAATAAATTTACACAATATTAAGGTAATATGTAGCACTGCAATTTCAACTATTAAACTTATATTGAAATTTGTCACATAAATCATGGGAACAATCACTTATCTTGTTCTTATATAAGCTACATCTCATGGAATCATTCCACTGAACATTTATGCGTCAGTCTACTGATCCAAAAGAGGAAATATCTTGCATGCAAGCTGCTTATCTTGCTTTCTATGTCCTCCAAGTTTCGTTTTCCTTCCCCTTTTCTGTTTTATTTTTTGTAATTTTCCTAACGCATGCCTACTTTGATACTAGATTTGCATAAAAAGTTATGTTATGTAATATATTTTGTTGGGTCCCGTGTCAAGGCCCACGATCATTGGAGGCCCAGCTCATTGCGTAGGAAGCTAGCATGGCGCCCAGGTGACAGAACGGACAAAGACCCTGCGGCACATTAATGAGTTGTCAGGTGGCTGCCTGCAGGCAGCCGGCCAATCCCCGTTCGAAGAAAAATCAGGCACGGCCGGCAGCGTCCAGGTGCCTGCCTGCCACCGTAAAATGACAGCCGACATGACTGGCGCACCAAGACAGCGACCAGCGGCCATAGAGCCCTAGCAACAGGCATTCTCGCGCCCAGCGTCTACGGGGAAGGAGCCTATAAGAGCTCCATTCCCCCGCAGAGCAAAGGACTTTTGGACTTTGAAACTCTCAGCCTCCTTCTTCCTCTCGCTCAGACAATTCCAGAGAGCAAAGAGAGAAGCGATCGGATTCAGTAGGACTTAGGACCATGGGGTCTTGCGCGAGTCATCATCTCTAAACATCCGAATCTCCTACGCCTGCTCAGGCAGCGAGAGTAAGCCACTCATTGTGGTGCACTAAGGAAGCCAGACCTTCCATTACCTACTCATTGCATTTTTCACTCTAAAACATAAGTATTACCTATGCATCAGCAGCATTCATCTGCACACCGCCCTGTGCGCGTGTGACCTTTTTATTTATTGCGTGAACTTGCTGACTTGAGCATCGGAGTGGCCGCGGTGGGAGAAATCCCACCGGACCTCTGACCTCTTGTTTGTTGATTGTGTTGTGCAGGTCCCTGGTTAAGTGATACGGAGACCGGACCCTCGTCCTGACGTTACCACGTGCTTAGGAATCTGAAGGCTCCCTAATCCGTATGACAATCGTAGATCCGGGACGCAATATTGACACTGTATGTAGGAAGCTGACAAAAAGTCTAGCGTCACTTTCCTACTTTCCTTCTAAAGCAAAAAGAAAATGATGAACACCAGGGCACAGGCCAGCACTCTAGTAGTAGACATGGTCGCCCAAAACGAAGATCCCCTTATCGACAACCAAGGGGACGCCTGTCCAGAGCCCGACGTCCACCGCTTGGCCGCGGACGTGGGCGACATAAACCTAGTCCTCCACGCCCTGTGCGAGCACACGGGAACTCCTTGGCCGGAGGCTGCCCCTCCGGCATCCCAGGCCTCCTCTTCCAGGAGAGCGAGGCACCGTGCGGCAGCCCTCTGGAAGGATTGTTACCTTTCCTGCGTAGGCGTGTACGCCATTCCTGACTATAACGGTCAAGGAGGTGGATCTCCTTCCTTTACGCATGGTAACCGTTAGAGTTTCTTTATAAATTGTATGTAGATACTCATGCCTTTTTCCCATGACGTACTCTGATTAGGGTAGGTAACGTTATAAGAGAAATTGCCTTCTTTAAAAATGTGAAAAATCAAGGTAAAATACCATTGTAGCTTAGAAAGGGACAAATGGGCCGATTTAGGCATGGGCCGCATTCATCCTGAGCCTCTGCTAGTCTACTTACTACTTCTTCAGTCAACGACAGTTTTGACCATTCTTGGCTCAGATGGGCTGTCGTTGATCTTAGGTCACTGCCGGCCCACTTGCTACTCCGTCGATCAATGACAACGTTGATCGTCTCCGATAGAAATGGGCCGGTGCTAAATTTGGGTTGTTTCCTCCATTGTGGGATAGCACGCTACTGACGTCCCCATCAAAAATAATAAAATTGAGTCCTAAAACTCTACCCAAGAAATTAGAAGACCAGATTGTCAAAAACCCAAGTTTCAATATTTTGAATATATTTGGTTTAGTTATGATTATGTCAATGATTTTCTATAATATTTAGTGGGTTATTTAAAAATGATCTAATTTAGAGAATTAATGTAATTAGTAAATTATATATAATTGGGCCTAGTGGGCCCTGTGTTTTGGGCTTTTGTCTAGAATCAAAACTAGGTAAACCTTGGTATATTAGAGCTGATGGACTTAAGACTTTATTATATCAGACTCCTTGGGTCAGAAAAACCTACAACGTGAACTTATCGATTTTAGATGGGCCGAACGAGAGGTAAACTGGGGCCATAATTAGGACCAAAACGGAGATACAATTTTAATTAGTATTATTGAGAATATATTTTGATAATTGAAGATAATTGAGTTATATTTGAATTATAGAAAAAATAAATGTTTCGGGCTTGGCTAATTGAAACTCTAATGGGAAGCTAGGACACTTAGCTTATCGAGGATACACCAATTTGGCAACTTAATTATACAAGCTAGGAAATCAAAATGCAATATCCTATCAATTATGTATGAACTCTTACCATGGGAATTGGATGTGACTCGGTTGAATTCGGAAGTTCATGAAAGGTAAAGTACTTGAATTAAATAAAGATTCACAACTTAGGTAATTACTTAAATTCTAGACCATGGAATATTACTTGTCAAACTAAAAGCTATGCGCTTGCATAGAATCATGAGCGTGGGCTGATGAGGTCTTGTGAGAGTAAGGGTTTTGTGTATGATAATATCAAAGAAAATAACCAAATAATTAGAAGGAAATATTTAGAAAGAGAAAACCCTAACCCTAAAGCATACCAGCCACCTAGTTCTAACATTGAAACTTGTTGGTAAGTTAATTTGGTAGATAAGATTGAGAAATATGACTCGACTGGCTAAGAGTAAATTGGGCAAAGTATATTCAGAATATAATTCAAAATCAGTAAATTATATGGGTGGGAATCAAGCAAAACCCTAGTTTTCCTTGCAAATCCTAGCCGCTACCTTGTGTTTGTAAACCCTAGCGACTTGCTTGATTAAGAGATTAGCATTAAGGAGACAGATGACAGAATCGGGATGGGAGCAAAATCAATTTTAGTAGTTTAGAAACTTTAAAAATCAAATATTGGAGGAAAATGCACCAAGCCGTAGCCGCCCCTTATTATTTTAAAACCCTAGGAGCCTTAGCTTTCCCTACTCTTTTTATCATTCAACTTAAGTGTTGAAAGGAAAAGGAAGAGGCTGCCATGAGGAGATTTTGGATAAGGAAAACTGTGAGAAAGAAGTTGAAAAATAAACGAAAAGAAACACTTTTTGAGGCAAGTTTCCTGAACCGTTCTTGATTCATTTTTTCGTAAGTCATTTCACATTGGTCTTTCAAGTAAAATCGATTTAGAATTGTAGATCAAAATTATAATGTAGTTATTAGCCTACTACAATAAGCAAACACGTGAATTGAAAGATTTTCAAACTTAAAAAAAAAAAGTGTCGAATACATGCCTATTATCAGTAAATATGTCATCTTTAAATTTTTACATTTGATATACGTCTTATCAGTATATAAGTATATTTTATTTAAAATATCTATACCTAATGTATACTTGAGCAGTGCATATATATTGGGACGTGACCCTTCTTTTGAAACTACTGTAGGTAATGCATGCCCATTTAGCATATGTGTGGTGGGGCATTATTTTCTAAAATTTCGCATAGTTTTAATGTAATTTTTAACATAACTTATAAATACATTTTGTCTAAACATTTATTATAATGACGCTAATGACAAAAAGTAAATAACAACTATAACCCTAAAGTTTTCATTATTTAGAGTAAAAATTCATATTCACTAGGTACATTGGTACATTTATTGGTACTTTGTAGTGAAGACACTGAAATCTAATAATATATGAAGACTCTATAACAAATGAAGTAAGATCAATAATAAGATTGAAAGCTGTTCAATTCCGCTGTACAAATAAATACAATGAGTTTATTAGTATGAATCATAAATTAGAAATAAGTCGGCTAAAATTTAGTACATCTATACTATCTTAATTAAAAATTGACTATTATAATGTATCACTTGCATTGGATGTAGAAATTTTGAGGGTTTTTCTTGATAACTATTGGTGATCAAAATTTTTTCATCACCAAAATCTATATGTTTATTGACTTTATTATTTCAGAATTATTTTGATGATATGTTTAACTGTGAATATTAATTTTATTTCATATATAATTGATGGGCATAACAATAATGGGCTGACCGAGATGGTCAACAGAAATCCAAGAAGGCCGGTAACAAAATATCAGAATTATTTTGATGATATGTTTAACACATTTTACGGCCCAGTTAAGGACGGGCCCAGCAACTAAAAAATCCAGGACGGTCAACGTTGGCGTTGACTGTCTAGGCGGCCAACTTACTTGTAGACGGTCAACTCGACGTTGACCGTCCATGCACAACTTGTTATGCCCTTAGAGGCTTTTCTACAGTGATAGGCCTATTCCATTCTGGCCCACAGCCCATCAGTTGATCGCCAGCCACTTTTCCTTCGTTCTACA
>JAOVVI020008360.1:0-14230 GCA_028571085.2 Nepenthes alata
ATCAACCTTGTTGACCATCCTTCCATATAGAATTGGTCAACATCCTGTTGACTGTCCTCCCATTCAGACCGGTCAATATCCTGATGATCGTCTTTATAGGTATCCTGAGAATCCTCAGCCTAATCGGTCAACTTGAACCTTTAGATAGTCAACTATATTGACCGTCCGTTGACTGAAACTTCTTCACGATAGAGATTTTCAAAAAACTTTCCCTCTCAATCATGAGAAAGTTAACTCTGTTAGCCCGGCCAACTTGCAGCATGCCTCATTCTTCCCCTTAGGTAGAATCTTCGTCATCGTGTCTACCTCATTCTCTTCCGTGCTAACCTTGTCTAGCGACAGTAGACCTTCCTCTAGCACTTCTCGCACCTAATGAGATCGAATATTAATGTGTTTTGATCTGAAATGGAATGAAGAGTTTTTACTTAGATGAATGACGCTCTGGCTATCACAAAGTACCACATATCTCTCCTGTTTGATGCCTAACTCTTGGATGAACTCCTTAATCCACAGCATCTCCTTGCAGGCTTCTGTAACTGTAATATATTCAGCTTCAGTTGTGGATAGAGCTACATACTTTTATAGCTTGGACTACAAAGAAACTGCACCGCCCGTAAATTTTATCAAGTAACCCGATGTGGATTCGCCTGTGTCAACATCTCCGGCCATATCCGCGTCTGAGTATCCCACCAACTAAGGATTGTCACTCCCAAGACATAAGCACCTCTTGAAAGTACCCTAAATATATCTCATGATCGACTTCACTACGGACGAGTGCTCCTTCCCCGGATTGGACAAAAATCGGCTAACTGTCCTAACGGCATGAGCTATGTACGATCTGGTGCATACCAGGGTATACATCAGGCTTCCCACAGCTGATGAGTAGGGAACGCCTTTCATGTATTTCATTTTATCATTTGAAGTTGGGCATTGATGCGTACTCAGCCTGTAGTAGTTCGCCAACGGTGTACTCACAGGCTTTGATTTCTCCATGTTGAATCGTTGCAGCACTTTCTCAAGATAGTTCTCTTGGGACAACCATAACTTCTTTGCCTTCTGATCACGTAGGATTCTGACTCCCAGAATCTGCTTAGCCGATCCAAGGTTCTTCATGGCAAATGATCGTCCAAGCTGCCCCTTCAACTTTTTTATTTGGTCTCCATTGCATCTGACGATCTGCATATCATCTACGTATAGAAGAAGAACAATAAAATTATCATCCAAAAATTTTTGTACAAATACGCAATGGTCACGAGTTATCCGCCGGTATCCTTAACTGGTCATAACTGACTCAAATTTTTTGTACCATTACCTAGGAGCTTGCTTTAATTCGTACATACTTTTTCTTAAATGACAAACAAGCTTCTCCTTCCCTTTGGCTTTGAACCCCTCCGATTGTTCCATGTAGATCTCCTCCTCAAGCTCACCATGGAGGAATACAGTCCGGACGTCCATCTGTTCCACTTCTAGGTCTTGGGTGGCGGTCAAGCCTAGTACAACCCAAACGGAGGATATTTTTATAATTGGGGTAAAGATTTCATCAAAATAGATCCCCTTCCATTGACTGAAGCCCTTCACAACCAAACGTGTCTTGTACTTTGGCTTCTTGGTATTCTCGTCTGGCTTCAAATGAAAGACCCACTTGTTATTAAGGGCATTCTTCCTCTTATGAAGTTTAACCAGGTTGAAGGTGTGATTTTCATGAAGGGAGCTCATCTCCTCCTTCATGGCTTCTAGCCATTCCTCTTTGCTGTCATCCTTCATCACATCTTCATAGTCCTCAGGCTCTCCGACATTTGTGAGCATGACATATTCACTTGGCGACAGACGCACGGATGGCCGTCTGCTGCGTGAGTATTGTCTAACAGGGACATTCCCTGCCGGTTGAGGTATGACTCCATCAATGGTGTCATCCGGAGCCATGACCTTCCCTTCATTTTTCTCAACCGTCTCTTGACCAAGATCCTCTCCTTCTAATGATGCCGGTTGGACAGTTTTAGCGCTAGCTTGGTTCGTTTGCTCATCATTACACTTGGCCTTCCTGCCAATGTTTTCAATTGTCTCATTCTTAAGAAAGTTACGTCCCTAGACCGGACGAGTTTTCTAGTAGCTGGATCATAGAACTGGTATCCCAGTTTATCTTTTTTGTAGTCCAGAAAGATGCACTGCATCGTCTTTAGCTCCAGCTTTATCCTTTCGTCCCTTGGGACATGCACAAATACTTTACATCCAAACACTCGCAAGTGATCATAGGATGACTCCTTGCCCATCCATATCTTCTCCGCCACTTCACCCATCAAAGGTTTATTGGGCGACCTGTTTATGATGTAGGCCGCCGTCCAGACTGCTTCTGCCCAGAACAAAGCATGAAGCTTTACTTCAGAGAGCATGCAATGTACTCTCTCTAAGAGCGTACGATTCATCCGTTCTGCCACTTCATTCAACTGTGGAGTCTTTGATGGTGTTCTTTGGTGCCTTATGCCATGTGACCTGCAGTAGGCATCAAAAGGCCCCAAGTATTCCCTGCCATTACCGCTACGGATGGCCTTCAGCTTCTTCCCTGTCTGACGCTCCACAAGAGCATGGGACTGCTCAAAGGTACCAAGAACCTGATCATTGGTCTTTAGTGGGTAGATCCACAGCCTTCTTGAAGAGTCGTCAATAAAAGAAATAAAGTATTGTACTCCATTAAATGACTTTTCTCTGAATGGTCCGCACACATCTATGTGAACAAGTACTAGGAGCTCCACCTTTGGACCGGATGAGTCTCCATGAAATGAGACTCTCCTTTGCTTTCCAGCCATGCAATGAGGACATAATTTTTGTCCTTCTTCATTTGCTTCAGCGATTAAGCCTTTCTTGGCTAAGTAGGATAGCCCTACATCACTCATGTGACCTAGCCTTCTATGCCAGAGATCTACTGTCCCAGTGGTGGTTGTGGCATTCACATCTCTAGCCACTGCACAAGCCTTCATCACATATAGGTTGGAGGCCTTCTTTCCTCTTGCTATAACAAGAGACCCTCTTGTTAGCTTCCACTCATCTTCACAGAAGGTGTTCTAATAACCTTCATCATCCAGGCGACCAGCTGAAATGACATTCAGCTGAATGTCAGGAACATGACGCACGTCCTTTAACATTAGCTTCATCCCGTTATTTGTGACCAGGATGACATCTCCCCTACCTACGGCCAGAGATGTTCCTTCATTCCTCATCCTTATTACTCCAAAGTCTCCTGGAGTATACAATGTGAATAGCTACCTACTGGATGTGATGTATAAGGTGGCACCGGAGTCGATCACCCAACCGGACTCCTCGTCTGTTACATTTGCCACATCTCCTTCACTTGTTAGCAGGAGGCCGCCTGCTGTGACTACTGAGACGGAGGACTTTTTCTCTGCCCGTCCACTGTCACCTTTTTCCCTTTCTGTATTTTTTGCTTCCATTTGAAGCAATGCTTCTTAATGTGGCCTTTCTTGCCACAGTGATGACATTCAAGGTTTTGATACCTTGATCTTGATTTGCTGCGGGCCGTCTCTCCTTGCTTTTGACCACGGCATCTACTTCTTCCCCTTGATTCATCCATAAGTACCTCAGACGTCGAGGTCTCTTGTGACTTTCTTGACTCATTCATGAGGAGAGAAGCAATAATCTCATCCAACTTTAATATATTATTTTCAAATAATAAAGTTGTGACAATATGGTCAAAGGAGACCGACAGAGAGGCTAGCAAGACCAACGCCTTGTCCTCCTCCTTGGTTTCTTCTTCAAGAGCGGACATCTGCAATGATATTCAGTTAAACTCTCAAAGCTTCCTCCTTCCGACAACCGTAGGCCATAGAACTGCTTCTTTATATGAAGCCTGGTTGTCAAGGATTTGGACTTATACCGGCTCTCCAACTTCTCCAAGACCTCTGCCGGGTCAGTCAAGCCAAGCACTTCCTGAAGAATGTTGTCCGCCAGACAGAGCTTAATAGTGTAATTTATAAGATCTCTTTTGTCTTTCCATTCATCATCGGTCAACTTTACAAGCTTCTCATCCTTCTTCTTCAGCGCCTTTATCGTCTCTTTTCTTGTGAGAACGTTTTCACCCTTTCTTGCGAGAGAATAAAGTTACCTGCCCGTTAAACAGCTCAACGCTAAATGACAGATTCTTTGATGATGACGATGCCATTAGAACAAAGTTCTCAACCCTACTCTCTGATACCACTTGTTGGCCGAAAATGGGTGGGCTACCGTCACAGGCACCAAATAGATCGAAGGGAAGGAATAGAAATAAGAATAAATGACAACCGATATTTACGTGAAAAATTCTTATGAATCAAGAGAAAAGTCATGGGACGTTAAGTCCGTAAAGATTACACTAGGTATGAGATAGAAATTACAAACAATATGGCAGAAATACACGCACACACAGTTAGGCCTTCTTCCTCTCCTTTGTTTTTTTCTTACTTTCACACACACTCACACTCTACATCTTGTTCTTCTGCTCAACACTCTCTATAGCATCCAATCACACCTCTAGCCGGCCTACTTATATATATATATATATATAAGAATATACAAAAGGCATTGGCAGCAGCTGAACCAGCTCATCCTGCTCCATAGTTGGTGCACGGTTCCAAAGAAGTATGTGTCAGCTCATCAGTAGGTGGCACATGCCTGCATCAATAGAGGATAGATCAATTGTCTTGGGTTTTTAAGGTTACCTAAACAGACAGGTCAACCTACACCCTTTCAAACATGGCAGGTGTTATGTGTTACATTAATGAGACGATTAACCTTGTTAACCGTCCTTTCATATAGAACCGGTCAACATCCTGTTGACCGTCCTCCCATTTAGAACGGTCAATAGCCTGTTGACCGTCTTTACAGTTGTCTTGAGAATCCTCAGCCAAATCGGTCTACTTAAACCTTCAGATAGTCAACTATATTAATCGTCCGTTGACTGTCCGTTGATCGTCCTTTCGGTCAACGATATTGACCAAAACTTCTTCACATAAGAGATTTCCAACACGTACACCTGTCATTTGGTACACACACTATTAGAAAGCTAATCTTTTTATTAATCATTAGCTAATTTCAACAGAAGCACTGTGACAAACATTGGACTCGTTTCTCCATCATTATGAGCTAAAGACAGACATGGTAAAACCTTTAAAATTGGCTGTTAAATTTGGCAACTTGAAACAGTAGAAGTCCCAAAACAATCGTAGCCCCACTTTTATTTTGGCAACAATTTTTATGAGCCTATGCTTGGATTGCAAATAATTCACATGGCCGGAATGATAAAATGATTCACTAAATGAGGTTTCCCAAAAGTGGGACAAATCACTCAAAATTAACAGCAGAATATTGGCTAATATAGGACCAATCACAAGAATAGGAGTATCAAAGTGGATTGGAACACCATGTTGAATACTGTTGAATGGAGAAGATGAGAACTATGATGTGAAAAAAGAATATGTTACTCAGGTGGAGAGATGCCATCAAACCATAATGACAGGCCTTTTGCGGCTAGAAAAGATGAAACAGCAGAAGGTACACACCGACGTTTCTTTTTTCAAGCCAACAAGGGGTGTGACCTATTGGCAAATCTCACTCCCTTGTGGTTTGTGTTAGCGGGCAACGGATGGCCTATAGACCAGAATACAAGAACAGTTCCTTCTGTTGGCCGAAATGGACGGCCAACTGATAAAGCAAACAAGTATCGTAAAGTAGAGACAAGAGAAGAGAAATAAATACCAACTTTTACGTAAAAAACCCTTCTAAAATAAAGAAAAAACCACGGGACACTAAATCCACAAAGAATCACTAAGTATGAGAAAATTACAGGAGGCGAAAAATAAGAATAGAGCAAAAGTGAACAAAAGCCCTCTCACTTTGTTTTCACTTACAGCTCTCTTTCTTTTCACTTTCACTTCTCTGTTGCACTCTCTCTCTCAACTTGGCCGGTATCTTTACCTTCTTGTTCTTTCCTTACCCTTACTTTCATTATGTGAAAAGTGTACATACATATACACACGCCCCTCACCATAGCCCAGCTTGGTGGCTGGTGCTCAACTTTCAAGGTCTGCCTGCATGCGTACGCCCTGTCCTGTAGAAGGCGGTGCATGCCTACTCCTGTAGATCGATCAGCCTTTGGAGTCCCGAGAATGACTTCTACCAACCATCCAAAATTGTAGGTCAACCGTACACTTTTTGGGTATGACAGTCGTTCAGGTCTCCCAAATACAGCATGTCAACTCTGTTATCCGTCGCTTCATATTAGCCGGTCAACCACACCGTTGATCGGTCGAAGTAGCCTGTCCCACTTCTTCAGACGACTCAAAACTTATGTCGATCAACATATTGACCGAAAGAGTTGACCATCCAGAAGACTCCGATCAATAAAGTTGACCAAAATTCCTTCCTCCTAGCACATTCGTACTCCGTTCAAGTCCTAAGGACTTCCACATGGGAGTGATCCCAACAAACTTTTCCTCACGACCATGAGAAAGTTAAGTCTATCATCCCGACCAGCCTACAGCATGCTTCATCATTTCCATTCAGTAGAATCTTAGTTATCATGTATACCCCGTTCTCTTCAGTGTTAACTTTTTTCAGTGATAGTAGGCCGGCTTCCAGTACATCTCTCACCCAATGATATTTCATATCAATGTGCTTTGATCTAAAATGGAGTGAGAAGTTCTTACAAAGATGAATGACACTCTGGCTATCACAAAGTACCACATATCTTTCCTGTTCAATGTCCAATTCTTATAAGAACTCCTTCATCCATAATATTTCCTTGCAAGCCTCCATCACTGTGATATACTCTACTTTAGTAGTAGAGAGAACGACACACTTTTATAACTTGAACTGTGAGGAGACTATTCCTCCTCCAAATTTTACCAAATATTCAGAAGTGGACTTTCGACTGTCAACATCTCCAGTCATATCAGCATCAGAGTATCCCACCAAATGAGGCTTGTCACTTTCAAGACACAAGCGCCTCTTGAAAGTTTCTCAGATGTATCTCAGAATCACTTCACTACAGACCAGTGCTCCTTCCCTAGATTGGACAAAAATTGACTGACTGTGCCAACAGTATGAGCTATATCCGGCCTAGTAAAAATCAGGGCATACATCAGGCTTCCCATAGCTGAGAAGTAAGGTACACCGCTCATGTATTTCTTCTCGTCATCTGAGGACGGGCATTGGCGAGTGCTTAACTTGTAGTGGTTTGCCAATGGTGCGCTCACAGGCTTCGACTTGTCCATATTGAATCGTTGGAGCACATTCTCAATATAGTTTTCTTGCGACAGCCATAATTTTCTTGCCTTTTGATCGCGTATAACTCTGACTCCCAAAATTTGCTCCACAAGAGCATGAAATTATTTAAATGTATCAAGAACCTGGTCCTTGGTTTTCAATGGGTAAATCCATAACTTTCTGGAACAATCGTCAATGAAAGAAATAAACTGGGCTCCATCAAATGACTTTTCTTTGAATGGTCCACACATATCTGTGTAGATGAGCTCGAGCAGTTCTGCCTTTGGGGTGAACAGGTCTCCACAAAACGAGACTCTCCTCTCTTTACCGGCCAAGCAATGAGGACACATCTTTGGTCTGTCCGCCTTTATTGTATTGATGAGGCCTTTTCTAGCCAGATGAGACAGACCCATTTTACTCATGTGGCCCAACCTTCTGTGCCACAGATCCTCTGCCTCCTTACAGATTGTAGCGTTCACATCTTCGGCTACTACACAGGCCTTCATCACATATAAGCTGGAGCTCTTTTTTCCTCTTGCTATAATAAGAGATCCTTTGGTCAATTTCCATTCATCTTTACAGAAGATATTACAGAAACTTTTGTCATCCAATCGATCGACTAAGATGACATTCAGTCAAATGTCAGGGACATGACGTACATCATTCAGCATCAGTTTTGTCCCATTGTTTGTGACCAAGATAACATCTCCCCTACCTAACACTGGAGATGTTTCTTCATTATCCATCCTAATCACTTCAAAGTCTCCTGGAGTATAAGATGTAAACAATCCTTTTCTGGACATGGCATGTAAAGTAGCACTAGAATCAATTAGCCACTCGTACTCCTCGTCCGTCAAGTTTGCCACGTTTTCCTCACATGTTACCAGGAGGTCACCTCCTGTGACCACTAGGACGGAGTACTTGTCCTCACTGCGTCCCTTTTCTCCTTTCTCCTTCTCGGCATTCTCGCGCTTTCACTTGAAGCACTGCTTCTTGATGTGGCCCTTTTTGCCACAATGATTGTACTCAAAGTTTTGATACATTGAGCGAGATTTACTTCGTCCCTTGTCTCCAAGATTCTAGCTTCGATCTTTACTTCGTCCGCTAGACTCAGCCACAAGTACTTCACTATGAGAAGACGTCGAAGCCCCTTGTGACCGCCTTGACTCATTCATGAGCAGGGAGGCAATGACCTCATCTAGTTTGAGAGTGTCTTTTTCAAACAGCAACGTGGTGACAATATGATCATAAGAAGCTGGCAAAGAGGCCAGCAACACCAATGCCTTATCCTCTTCCTTGATTACTTCATCAAGGACGGACATTTGAGTTACAATTCGATTAAAGTCGTCCAAATGCTTCTCAAAGCTACCACCTTCTGACAACCACAGGCCATAGAACTGTTTCTTAATATGAAGCCTGGTTGTCAAGGATTTGGACTTATATCGGCTTTCAAGCTTCTCCCACACATTCGCCGGATCGATCAAGCCAAGGACCTCCTGGAGCGTGTTGTCCGCAAGGCATAGTTTGATAGTGCAATCGGCAAGATCTCGTTTATCTTGCCAGTCCTCCTCTAATTGGCTTTCTGGCTTATCTTTCTTCTTCTTCAGTGCTTTGATTGTTCCTTCTCTCGTCAAGATGTTCTTCACCATCTCCTGCTAGAGGATGAAGTTACCCCCTACCCATTGAACTGTTCTACACTGAATGGCAAGTTCTTTGAGGATGATGTCACCATTTAGACGAATTTGTCAACCTGTCTCTGATACCACTTGTTGGCAGATAACGGGCGGCCTACAGGCCAGAATATAATAACAGTTTCTTCTGTTGATCAAAATGGACATTCAACTGATAAAATAAACAAGTACCGTGAAATAGAGACAAGAGAAGAGAAATGAACACCAACTTTTACGTAAAAAATCCTTCTGAAATAATGAAAAAATCACGGGACATAGTCCACAAAGAATCACTATGTATAAGAAAATTATAGGAGGCGAAAAATAAAAATAGAGCAAAAGTGAACAAAAGCCCTCTCACTTTGTTTTCACTCACTACTCTCTTTCTTTTCGCTTTCACTCCTCTATTGTACTCTCTCTCAACTTAGCCGTTGTCTTCACTTTCTTATTCTTGTCTTACCATTACTTTCGCTATGTGAAAGTGTACATGCATATACACACGCCCCTCACCATAGCCCAACTTGGTGGTTGGTGCTCAACTTTCAAGGTTTGCCTGCATGCATACGCCCTATCCTGCAGTAGGCGGCGCATACCTGCTCTTGCAGATCGATAAATGTTTGGAGTCCCGAGAATGACTTCTACCAACCACTGAAAATTTTTGGTCAACTGTACACTTTTGGGGTATGACAGTCGTTTAGGTCTCCCAAATACAGCATATCAACTCTGTTGTCCATTGATTCATATTAGCCGATCAACCACACCGTTGACCAGTCGAAGTAACCTGTCCCGCTTATTCAGACGACTCACGACTTATGTCGGTCAATATATTGACCGGAAGAGTTAATCGTCCAGATGACTCAGGTCAACTTTATTGACTGAAATTCCTTCATCCTAGCACATTTGTGCTCCGTTCAAATCCCAAGGACTTCCACACGGGAGTGATCCCAACAGTTTGGTAGAAGGAAGATAAAGGGGTTCGAGTCTCCTTGGGGGTCCTGATGTTTTTCCTAATTAATGATCTTGCCCAGCTGCTTCATTACAACTAGACCCTTAGCCTTGGTGGGGATGCGTGTCATGCTATGGCTCAAATCCCTGGAGCATTAGCAGTCACAGTCTCCACGGCGGGATCCCTATGGTAGGGCCTCTAGGCCCTTCTGGGCATTGGATCCCAGATGTGTGAGCTATCATGACGATGCCAAGAGAGTATCATCTTGAACGTGGACTAATAGAGCCCCTCCATTTCGAAACAAAAAAATGCTGCCTTTTTATAGTTCATTGCCACTTAACTATATGATATAGGCAATATACATCATTCAAGAATAATATTAAAAATATTCTCCAACCTATTTTTGATATTATTATTTAGGACTAATATTTCATTCAGGAAATATTTTCCCTACATTGTATGGACTAGTTTATAAGAATCCGTCATCCTAAAATTAGGATTTGTTTATGGTCGTCGATATTCACCTATAGCATACCAAATCTCAATGGATTGACAGTAATTTTTTTATTGCGTGTGCTTTCCTATAATAATGATATTTTTTTAAATCAAACTATGTTATTCAGTATCTTGGACTAGTTATCATTTTGACGGTATTGTTAATATATCATCAATTCCTAATAAAAATGGATGTAGTAAAACGACTTTAATGGGATCCTAGCCATTTGACATTTTCTTTCAACTCTATCATTGTTTTATGAAGATAGCAGTAATCCCTCCCTATTCATAAACTCTCACCCTTTCTTAGTTTTGGTAATTGGGTTGTGAAGCACAACCCAATTTCACAAGCTGTCTGCAGCCTACCATGCTATGCAGGCATGGCATAGATATAAGTTGTGTCATGCCAAGCATAACAGGTGGCCTGACCTTGCATGTTGAGCCATGCTATTGGGGCAGTGCCGTGTTGGATTAGGCATGAATCCATTTTTTAATAAATAAAATTCAAAAATATAAGATAAAAAATAAAATAAAGTATAATAAAAAAATGCATCATATTTTATATATTTTGCCAAATTTTTAATGTTAGTAAATTCAAAAAAGTTAAAAAAATATATACATATACAAGAAGAATACTTATTTTCAAACATCATAACTTTTGACTTGTGCCGTTACTATCATTTTTTGAGTTATCTTGATTACTAGATTTCAAAATAATTGAATTTATGATGTAAATTTTTTACATCTAATATATCTTTGAAAAAAATGCATACTATATTATCTCTGATATCGTTCTACTTCTTTTTTCATCAACTATTTGACCCCCGATACTAAATGATAACTTAGATGACACAACACTAATTGGTGGGCTAGGGGATCCATTCCCATTAATGCAAGTATGAAAAAGTTAATCCTCAACCATTCTAAAATCTTGAACTCTAATCAATTGTTTGCAAAGTTGAAAACGTGGTCGGATTACAAGCAGTGAAATAGTTCAGCTAGTGTTATATTTTCATTATCCAACTATGATTATATCAATTCCATACAAAAGAAAACAAATCTCATCTACCGAGAGGTCCCGAACAACCTTTTATACTATTGCTTACTTCTAGTATTGGATTGGACAATTCTAGCGATAACTATAACATTCCTTACCATTACATTGATTTCCATCTAAACCACACTTGTTGAATTAAGCCAATTTGGCTAGGCCTGATCGAAAACACACGTGGCATTTTCTAAACATGATCCTCAATCTATGTTGCTAGTCTCATCAGTGCAGAATCATTATTCCAGAAAGTGAGCATAAATCTCCGTAGGCTAGTCTATATGCATATGATTCTGGATTCTACTTCAGTAAATTATCAGTGCGGCATTAGTAAGTCGATGAAGTCTAAAATCTGACGTCTGAAGTATATTCTTCAGTAGAGCTGTATCATTAAATTGGTGCATCAAATCTGGTTTTAGCATCAGTGCTGCTATTGCTTAGTTCAGCACCAGTCATATCATTTTCTGCATAGCAAGCCACAAATATATGACTCTTGGTGAGGAGTTCTACTTCTTTCACTCTTAATCTTGAAATATGGAAGCTGACAGCAAGGAATCGTCAAGCTATGAAATCAGGGAATTCTTGCAAAAGCCACTATGATCTGAACACTTTGCATACTCGCCACAATGGGACAAACAACTTCCTGATTCTATTCTGTATCCTATCAGGAATTCAAGAATTTTTAATTCTTGTTTACATATACATACTCTTGTTTCAAGCATAATTCTCAATCTTATTGCTGGCCTTCTGACATTCAGATCTTCCTATGCATGATTGAGAATTCAGCTTTTGTTCCACACAAATTCTTGCTCTCAATTCTAAATCTGAAAATCACTCAGATCTACACCAGTTATTACTTATTCCATCTCAGTTCTACATCTATTCCACAGCATCCCAAGGTACAATTCTATTTTGCTCAAAGCCAACAATTGAATTGATCAGTGCTCGTGTGAGTACCAATTTCAACTAACTTTAGTTAGCGGCCAAAACTAATTTCTAATAGCTTTGGTTGGCCAACTGCAATCAAATACTGCAAGCAACCAACTCCATCAATTTGTTATAGACAACAAATATCTCTGGATGATTCTTCAATTCTGATTGAGCATTACAAAATCATTGCACTCGAGTTAGCCATCGTCCATCTATACTGCTCTTGCAGAATTATACAAAATCAATACACTTGGTTGCCTCCTATATGCCTCTGCATTCTCCCGCTTATGGTTGAAATGCAAAATCTATTGGAAGATACATGCTATCAATTCTCCATTCATATCATATAAGCCACATCTACTCTACATCTTGATTTCATAACAAATTTACTAAACACACTGCATCCTTTTTTTTCATTAACTTCAACTCTTTAATATTCTAAACAATGCCACACCTACTCTGTTAATCCTTGGTGTCTAACTCGGTAAGGACTTTAGGATACTCATAAACCACCATTCATCATGCCAAACAACATATGTATTCACACAGCAGCACCTACCACAAGTGAGAATGGAAAACATAGGTATTTTTGTTGTTCATTTCACTGACACTATTTTATATACAGCTCAAGTAGCCCTACATAATGTCTTCGATCATTATAACATCATGAACGACATTCACTGGCAAGTTCAACCATAAAAAATTCGAGCAGTGTTCCACCTGGATAATCATACATCAACAAATCAAGCTGTGCACATACTTCGGGACTTTTATGCATATGATGGATCCACTATATACATTATATATTCACCACAACCAATAAGTAGGAGTAGAATAAAAAATTCACAATCACTTCAAATTCTTCCAGATAAGGACACACGAACTACATTGTTAGCATTTTGGGACCATCGTGAGCCACAA
The DNA here is from genome assembly GCA_028571085.2 of Nepenthes alata. Taxonomy (NCBI): domain Eukaryota; kingdom Viridiplantae; phylum Streptophyta; class Magnoliopsida; order Caryophyllales; family Nepenthaceae; genus Nepenthes; species Nepenthes alata. The sequence continues at coordinate 13,265 of JAOVVI020008360.1, forward strand.
GGGTGGAATGATCAACATATAGAGGAAGCATTTGGACCTCGTGGCAGTATCTCCTACTTACATGTTCACTTACAACAACACCAACCAATTATCAACGGATTTACAACAAAATCTGAAGCAAAATGCACAAAGAATGGATATATGGAAAAATTCATAGGCAATGTTGTCCAAACAGCAAACAATTCTATTTTTTGATGCAATCGGATAGATTATTCTAGAACAAATAAGCAATGCAGGAATATCTATTTTATCATTCAGAATTCTTGATACATTGCAGAGTATCACTTTTCAAATAGGCAGGCAGTCACTTTCAAGCATCATTGCACCAAATGCAAGCTCCAACCAGTACTTTACCAACAATCTAGAAAAGAAGGATAACCTTTATACAAAGGAAGAGCAGACGCACCAGGGTCTACCTGCTTATCAGACAGATGTCATTCACAACTACATTGTACGGTGACAGTTTTAATTTACAATATTGACCATGATTAATTAAGTCAAAAAAAAAAGTTTTAAGGTTAAATGAAAATTGGGTCAAAAGTCAATATTTTGATCGGGTTATATCAGGTTGAATGACGCTTGATCAGCGCTGGGCTTGCATATGCGTATTCGGGGCAGAGAGGTTGTGTATGAAGTATGCTTGACTGGAGCTTAAGCGTGCCTTGGTAGAATGCTCACACTCAATGTGCGCTCCAAGGACGTCTAAGCATATTTTTGGCAGAATGTCAATGTCTAATGCACTCCTGATGTGATGCTAGAGAGCCACGGCATTTTTCCGCAGCGTCCGATGTGCGTGATATGCACACGTGCGCCAATCTTTTATACAAGTTATATCCGATTGATTTTCGGTCATTTTCGGCCAAATTTTGATAAAAGAAAGAGAATGAGAAGGGAACAGAGAGAGGCCAAGAGTGTTGGCGCAAAAGGTCGCGGAAGTCACGGTGACCAAGCGGACAAAGGTCTCGG
>JAOVVI020008361.1:0-14229 GCA_028571085.2 Nepenthes alata
GTTCAAAAGGCCCTGACTCAAAAAAAAAAAAAAAAGGGTCAATCATAACCCATCACTAGTAAAATAAATGGCTATATATCTGAATGTCTAGTCTGAGTAATTGATTCAACTAAACAATTTATATATTATATAATTAACTAAGATGAGGGTATTCAAACTAACTATGTGAGATCCCGATTCTAAAATATGATAAATGTGAAGTAATTAAGTTGATAATAAATATGATTAAGCTTAACAATAAGGAAAAAATGGGTACTGAAATAAAAAGGATCTTTTCAGTTTTAGGTTTGGATTTCGATTATGCTCTATACAGGATATTTATTACAATATGTATTTTAGTTTTCATCCAATTTTAGATAGAACTCTGGTAAAATTTTTACAAATTTTAATATTTTAAAATTATGAATTATGTTATATATCTATCTGACAGATGGTCCTATGAGAATTAGAATTCGTTCTGTCATGAGCCAATATTAGTTGCTCATCGTCATCGGTTTAATCATTAAGCATTAACTATCTTCAATGAACCATATAATCAGAATATATATAACGATAACTAAACTAAATAGTTTCTAACTGATATAACCATTCAAATTATGACTAATTATTTCTTTTTAATAAACCATCAACAACTTGTAGCATGGTTATAAATACATTTTACCTCATCTAAAAAAATGGAACAAATTATGAAAATATAAAGAATAGCATAGAACCCTCAAACTTATTTTGTTCTTCTATATAATTTATAGCCAAGTCCAATCTCTCTCTCTCTCTTGTCCTCCCAATCTCTCTCACATTTTAATTTTTAGTAAGTTTACTAATTTTAAATCAAATAATATATCAGAGAACGGATTATAATTTTTTTCAAAGTTCCTATTCTAGTATGTAATATCATAATAGAAAATTTAATAATCTAATTTATCATAATTCAGATTTTAAATACTTACCATATTTGAATTTACATCAAATTTAATTCAATATTAACTTGAGATAATGTAATATATGGTTTTTTGTTTAGTAAATTTGGTATTATTGGTTTATTATGTGTTTATTTTAGGTATATTGAAATAATTATATAATATAAGTTTGAAAAAAATTCAAAGTACAAAGCAGTTTTGACATTTGAGGCATGCCCAATACGTACATGTGCATTGGTTTCGATGTGGGTTTGCATGAGGAGCAGCTGGGGTAGCATTCCAACACTGATTCCAATCTGCTTGTGGCCAAGGGGCGCCCAAGGTGGCACTTGTGCGCCACTGGGGTTAGGCATGGCACTTGATGCACGTTTGAGCAACACTCGTGCGTCGATTCAATTATATAAGGGATAACGTGTAACCTCCCCGAGTGCCCGCTTGTGTGATATTGTCCGCTTTGACAGCCACATAGGCTCCGCACGGTTTTGTTCCTAGCAGACGGCCTCCACCGTCCCCAAAACGCGTCACACAAGGAAGAGGTATCCACGCCTTTTATAAGGCACGCTTCGTTTCCCTCTCCATCCGTTGTGGGACATCACAGTCCACCCCCTTAGAGGCCCAGCGTCCTCGCTGGCACACCAAACCGGCCCCGTCTCTGATACCATCTGTAACGTCCCCGAGCGCCCGCTTGCGTGATATTGTCCGCTTTGGCAGCCACATAGGATCCGCACGGTTTTGTTCCTAGCAGACGGCTTCCACCACCCCCAAAATACGTCACATAAGGAAGAGGTATCCACGCCCTTTATAAGGCACGCTTCGTTCCCCTCTCCATCCGATGTGGGATATCACATAACGCGCACGGGTTCAGTTATTTTAAACATGAAGAAGAGAAAGAAAAGAGAAGGAGAAGGAAGAGGTATTTTGATATATCATTTAATCAGATATGTTAGATTAGAGATTGAGATAAATATCTTGACACCATATTATTAGTTTACTTTTGCTTCCGTCAATTTTACTTATACTTGGTGGATTTATTGTACATGTATGCCATTTTTTTTACCTCCACTTTGTATATTCGTGCATGCTTAGAGATTTACTGGAGGATTTGAAATTTTAATTTGGTTCTTCAAATATTTGAGGATTTTAAGTGTTTTAGAAAAAAAATAGATAAATATTTCAAGCTATTATATTTATATATAAGTATATTTTAAATAAAAAGTAATAAAGACTCACATATGTACCGTGCACGTGGTATCAATTATTATGCTTCAGGTCGGGCTCTATCTTTATTATGTGATTCAATGTGTACCTTTTCTAAGGGTAGAAAGCTTTGTATTTGACCTTATTAAGTAAAAATTGTGTACATTTTTCTCCAGTTACGAAAAGTTTTGTGATATTTGATATAGATATCATTCCTAATTGTATTTTTATGAGAACAATCGTAAGAAATTAAATAAAATTAATATATTCATATGTTCTAATATATTAAACAAATGTGAGGAATATACTCATTCTATGAGTGGCACAAGATAATGATTTTGTCCCCATCTATAGGAAAAAATATATAAACGGGCCTGCTTGCAAGTCTTGTCACGAACCCAGACCAAAGTACAATTAATATTATAATAATTCAAATGGAGATTTAGGGTATTACGGGTCTAAATAATAGTGATATAAATTAAGGTTACTGGAGTATGAGTAACCCTTTCTCAAATTAGTCTTTCGATCATAATTTGTATATATTTTAGATCTTCAATATGTTACATTAATTTAGATATTTGAGATTTTGATTGAGGTTCACAAGTTTCGCTCGCAGTTGGGATTCAATTGATTTTATACATTTGAAACTTTTGTTCTTTGTTTCAGATTATATTTTTGAATATGAAACCATATTCAAACTTTCGTTAGTTTAATATATCAGATAGTTGGGTTTTTGTTGCGTCCTCGAATCTTTACTCTGATAGGGACAATGATATGACAGTAACACTAAACAGTATGTGTGTGAAAAGGGAGGAGAGAGAGAGAATGACACGTAAAATTTTATGTGAAAAATCTTCTCTTAAATGAGAATGAAAAAATATGGGATTTTGGTATGAGAATTGCTTTCACTATCTAAGAGTTCAAGTACAGAAAGTTGAGGACTAAGTATATGGAAACTTCAAAGGAGTTACTCTTACTACACAAGTCCTCACTTCCTCTATCTACAGCGCAGAATAGCTTTCCTACTTTCTCTCTCTTAGTATGCTCTAACAAGAGTTCAAAGCTTCAAATTTCTCCCCCTTTGGTAGGTGTAAAGTGAATGCTTATATAGTGGGCAAAACCCTCTACATTGAGCTGCCACATGACGCTGACATGTGCAGAAAGTCCTGTCATCAACTCTGAAAATCTATTCTGTCGTGTCAAGAAGATTGAGTGTACAAGGGCTAACTCTACAAAACGTCATGTCATGCGTGCGGTAGAAGCCGCCATCCTCTCTGCAGGTTGCGTATCGCAAGGTGCGTCTGTCATTAGTGACGTCACCTATGAGTTGGTGTATTTCTCGGTTGCTGGCCCTTATCTACGATGTTTCCGCGAGTCTTTGGGCCTCTTGGGCTTTCTCTGCCATGTTGACCTCTTGGGACGCATGGGCTTCTTGGGCTATTCAGGGACGTGGACCCGTTTTGTGTAAATGGGTTTTATGCTTGGGCGTTGGGTGGATCTGCTACCCATGCTGAAGGTTCAAGGATTTTAATCTTTGGCATGTTTGTTGTTTGCGAAAATGTTCCAAGCATCACACAAAGGTGTTCTCCACTAGAAGTCTGTCTGCGTCCTTGATCCACGTCCACCGTCTAGTTGTTGCTTTATGCTGGCATGCGTCCTTCTTAAGGGTAAATATTCGAGGACTTTGCTGGGAGTGAAAACTTCGTGGGCATTTTTTGGGACCAGTAGCTTGACAAAAAATCCTAAGGACCTCTTGATGTAATCCATCAGATCTCAAGGTCCAAGGATTTCCATCGAGTCTGAGATGTTGTCGCTTCCATCAACCGATCATTGTTGGCAAATACATCCAAGTCCATCAAAGTCCTTGGGCATTGCTGACAATAGCTGAATTGCCCGTGGCTAAAAGTTGCCTTTCTCAAGCGCAAACTCTCCAACTATCCACATATATTTAATTGGATAGCCTGACAAAACATCATCCGTGAACTCTCCCTCCAAGTCTGTGGAGTTGCCCCGTGTCGCCAATCAGTGCATATAGAGTGCACTGACCTGCGTATTAAATGCACGTCACTTTGCTGCCGTGGGAAGGAGGAGACCATCATTGCCTGCATCCCGTGGGGAGCAGACATGTGCCAACGCAATTAATAGATGAGCCTCTTGGATTTCGGGAGTTTAAATTCCTCCTTTCCCCCATTGTTTCCATTTTCATCTTTGTTGAGATCCCCTAAGTCTCCAGACCTTCTTTTCATTCTCAACGATTTCCTTCTTTCTTCTTGTAATTTTTTTTGCCATTTCTGATTATTCTCCGATGGCGCCAGGGGTAAAGGACTTCACCTCTTCACTGACTCTGGCGAACCTCGAGGCCATCAGGGTGTGGTACAATATCCCCAGTTCGATGGGCATGTTGGTTCCTAAGGCTTACGAAAGGGTTTGTAGCCCTCCTGGTGGTTTTGTTATTGTCTATGCAGTCCACCTTAAAGGTGATCTTCGTTATCCTATGGTGCTGGAATTTTACGAGATGATGAGGGACCTGAAAGTCCCTATTGCCATGCTCCAGCCAAATGCCATCAGGTATCTAGTCTCACTCTGTGTTTTTGCTCATTGTCATAAAAAGCTCTTCGATGTCATGGTATTGAAGGCCATCCTGAGGTTTTCCCATATTCAGGATTGGATTGTGGTCACCTCTCACCTCGAGCTCCTTGCCTTCAGTAAAGGGAATCCTGATTCCACCAAATGGTGGAAGGATAAATTCTTCTTTCTAGGTGTTCACGAGCACTGGGCCATCCCCAATGAGTGGGGAAACGTGGAGTGCAAATTTTGTGAGGACTCCACACCTATGGAGAGGGCTACTGTGAAGGACTTCACAGATTTGTTGTTAGCCAACCTTGGTTATTTTCACGAGAACAAGAAGAACAAGTGGTTGAGGCCTAAATTCTTGGTGCAAGCCAAGTGGGGAGACCAGTCCGAAGGCTCTGGCGCTGCCTCTACTCCTTCGAAGAAGAATAGGCCGGCTCTAGGGATCGAGGAGGTGTCCGAGCAGACAACCAAAAGTCATCGGACTGAAACCTTGGAGAGTCGAATGGTGATCGTCGAGTTTCCTTCCTCGTTTGATGAAGCTGAGACCGTGATTGAGCGCCTGATCAGGAAGAAGGTTCCAACCCATGGAGCTAGGGATGCCAGTCTGTCGATGGCTACGGCTCCTGTTGTGTAGTCTCATGAGGCTACAGGCTTGCACATGGAGTCACCAGTTCCCCCTCCTCCTCCCTACGAGCCCGTGCCTAATATCTCCTCCATTTTCGCTGGTGAGGTCTTGGATTGGATCTATAATCCATTCGAGGACACCATTGAGGAGTAGGTTGTGGCATCTCGATCCGAGGTAATAGTGATGATGGTCACAACAACATGTTCTGAGATTGCTGAGGCCGAGGAGAATTGGGTTATGGAGTTACCCACTGCTGAGACCACTGAGCTCCCTTGCCTTGCAATCCAAATTTACAGCTCAACAATATCTCCACCTAAGGTTTGAGAGGAGGCCCTGACCGAGAATGTTATTGGGGCTCTGAGTGCTGATGAAGCTGAAACTGGGATTGCAGAGCCTTTCGGAGTTGTTGAGCCATCAATCCTTGATCTTGATGTAGATGCCCCTATGTTTGAGACCAGGATTGAGATTTCTGTGGTGCTTGCTGCCGAGCCACTGGAGTCTAAGGCCCCTAGAGAGGAGAATTCAGCTAGTGGCTTTCTTGCTTCTCAAGTAACCTTCTATCCTTCCTTAGCTTTTAAATTTCTTGTTTCCTTCCACTCATACGGTAAGGTACGGGTATCTAAAACATAGTATAATAAGGTTTGGAATAAGAAAAATTGAGAAAAGTAGAAAATTTGCCTTAGTTCAACAAACAACAAAATTGGCCTCACTGCTGGCTCGAGCCCAGCAGCGAGCCCAAAAGATAGAATGCTCCAAAAAGGGGCTCGCACGCCGCTTGCTCATGCGAGATGGAGAGCGTAATTTCCAGCATAGGTGCACTCGCAATGCGCTCAAGCTCAAACCCGACTTCAGCCACCGATCTGATTTTGTTTTGTTTTAAAAATGGGTAGGGAAGAGAGAGAAATATAAAGCACGAAGGGAGTAACGAAGAAAGGAGAAGGAAAGGAGAAAAAAGAAGAAGATTTTAGCCGTTCCATTCCGATCCAAGTAAGAAAAATGGTAGATCGGACTAAGGCAAGTGTACATCCAACATTGTTTTCCATTTTTACAGCTTTTGAATATCTCTATTTTCGTATTTATGCACCATAACACCAGTTGCTAAAGATTTGTTACAATTTATGTGTATTTCTCATGATTTCTTGGGTAGATTTTAAGTTTATGTATATAAATGATGATATATAACTCCAATTTCATCGTTTGACGTGCGATTTGCGTTCAATTTGTGTCCGAAAGTTTTGACCTAAACCCTAGCTCAAACATTTGAGGATGTTTTGGGCTCCAAATTTTGAGAAATGTGATGGAAATATTATTTCTCTTATTATTAAGCTTGTTGGATGTTTTGTACCCAAAAAGTTTGTGAAAAGTTATACTGTTGAAAATTCAAAGATATTCTAAAGCTTTCTGAAGGATTATCTGTATGAGTTTGGTTGGATTTTGAGGTACAGTATGCTAAGAACTAAGAAATAAGGATAAGAATAATTTAGTTCTTTTAATCAGTAATAAAATCGGACCTAGGACTGTTATTCAGTCAGGCAAGGTTCTCCGACATGCTTTAGAACGTTACAGTAGTAATCGATGATAACTCCATTCATGGAGTTATACGTGGTCCGCTCTTCCTCAGGGCGTTAGCCTAGAGGGTAGAATTCTTAGTCTGGGCTGCCTTCGGGAAGTAATCCTGTAACTAATCCCACTAGAATGGATATTTATGTTCTTTTTCTGGCCTGTTATTGTATACGTAACATAATCTATCATCGATTATTTGCCCTATCAGCTAGTAGGGTCTACTAATTTTGTCTTTCGGATAGCAAAGATGAATTTTTAAGAACCTACGAAGTTTAATACTGATTTATGCTTTCCGAAGCATATTATACTGACTTATGCTTTCTGTTGTTTCCATGTATGTCTCTGTTCTTTGGATATTTTCATGGTTTTACTTAGTTGTACTTATGTTCTGTATAAAAGAATTACACTTGCAAGTTTTTATGATATCTTGTTGGGTTTTGGCTCACCCTTTTATTTTTTTCCTCCAGATGACACAGTGGAGCTTATTTCGGACGAGCAAGGGTAGATAAAGTCTAGTCAAAAAGATTTTTGGGAGCTTCAAAGCCTATTTTGGGAGTCTGATTAACTTGAATGTAAATATTTAAATTGTGGATGAAAATTTTATATTAGTGGTTATGATTCATTCTGTATTTTGTTGGAATGGTATTTATGCTTCTGCAGGTTTTTATAAAGAATTACACTTCCACTTTTACTATTTATTTTTTAGATTTGTACAGGTCCTAGATGACATCTCTTGTATAAAATTTAATGTAGTGGATTGGGATGTTGATTTAGAGCCATGGTTATGCATATGACAATAGAGGATCCTATATCAGTGATGAAAATATTTATTGATGTATATTATTTCGTATATTTGCATGTTCTATTTAGGTTGAATGTATCAGTTTGGCCCAAGTTTAGGAAAAACTCTGTCCGTTTTTTCTTAGAATCTTAAGATGTTAATTTGGGCTTCAGTTCTGTATGGTCACTGACGGGATGTATTAGAGAACAAAAAAAAAATTGTTCCATCACAATTGGTATTAGAGAAATAAGATACCTTAGGATTGATCGATCGTAAAGTGGAAGCATAAGCTCAAGTTTAAGTGGGGATATGTCGGGGGTAGTTAAGTTTAAAAAGGATGTTTAGGAGTTAACCCCTAGACTAGTCCTGAATTTTATCGAATTGTTGATAACCCCTCCCTCTAACTTGATTTCTTGAGGCCTATTAATGTTGTAATATTTTTGGTTATAGGATATAACATGGTTAGTGGGAGAGGTAGAAGAAATGACCACGGAGGTGCTAATACTGCCCTGGATCGAGAAGTTGAGTACATAAATTTATTGGAAAGGATGACGAACATTGTTGAATCAATGGAGCAATATTATATGGCTCCAGTCCCTACGCTCGAGCCGATTCTAATAAATCCGGCCCCAATAACCTACGACAGGTGCATGACGAGAGAGCACTTGAATTCTTCTGTGAGCCTGATTCGGTGAAAGCGGATATTAGGTTTAGGAGGATGAAGAAGATCTTTGCGGTGATCCAATACTCTGATCGGGAAAAGGTTTCTTTTGCGATATATAAGTTGGAAGGTGAAACTGATAGTTAGTGGGCCGTAAAAAAAGAAGGTGTCAGGTGTCCCCGACAATGTGATTACTTGGGGGATGTTTGAAGAGGATTTTGTGGAAAAGTATTTTCATTCAAGTCTCCTGGATCAAAAGGAGAAAGAATTTATGCGACTAAGATAGGAAAATCAGACTGTAACCGAGTATGATACAAAATTTATTAAACTGTCCCGATATGCACCGTATTTTGTGGAGGATGAATTAAGGAAGGCTAAGAAGTTTCAGTAGGGACAGAGAGATGATATTAGAAGGCAATTGGTGACTCAAAAGCTCCAAACATATGTTGATATCTTAGATCGGGCCTTGATATATGAGAAGGAACTGGAGATACAAAAGTTCTTCGCTAAGAGAGTTGCGAATCCCAAGTTTTAGCACGGGATTAAATGTATGGCCTTCATGGCTATCCAAAAAGGCAAGGACAGTAGACAAGGGTAAGAGCATCACTAAAGTTCAGTCAGTGACTGGTTCTTAAGCTTCAGCGATTGACTGCGTTTTCTGTGGGAAGAAGCATGCTGGGTATCCATGTCACAAGGCGACGGGAGTTTATTTTAGATGTGGACAATAGGGCCACAAGATTAAAGATTGTCCGTTACACCAGAGGATGGAAGCGAAGAAGCCTACTGTCTTAGCTAAGGTTTTTGTCGTGACTGTTCAGGACGCGGAGGTATCCTTGAATGTGATTGAAGGTACCCTCCTTATTTGTGGAGTCTCGGCTTCTATTTTATTTGATTCTGGCTCTACACATTTTTTTTATTTTTTCACGATTTGCTTGCCATATTGTGTTTATGCCGTAAATTTTGGATTATTCTTTAGCTGCATCAATACCTATTGGATCCTTGGTAATTACTGATGTTATGTATCCGAAGTGTATGGTGGAGGTGGATGAGAGGTGTTTGATGGTAGACTTGATATTGTTGAATATGGGTGATTTTGATGTTATCTTGGAGATGGACTTGTTAGCAAAATATCATACCAATATTGACTGCTTTCTAAAAAGGGTTTATTTTGATATTCCTAGAATGGAACCCATTTTCTTTCAAGGCATTAGGAGGAAGGAGATGCCTATATTGATTTCTATTTTACATGCCAAGCATTTGATAAAAAGTGGATGCCAAGTTTATTTAGCATATGCCAGTACCATTGGGAGTTACAGTGTGCCGGTGAAGGCCATTTTTATTGTACGTTATTTTGAAAATGTATTTCTAGAGGAGTTTCTTGGTTACCTCCTCACCGAGAGATTGAGTTTGGGATTAAGGTTATTTTAGGTGCTATTTTAATTTTTAAAGCACCTTACCGTATGGCACCCGCTAAATTAAAAGAACTGAAATTACAGTTGCAAAAGTTATTAGACAAGGATTTTATTAAACTGGGTGTATCTCCATGGGGTACACCGGTACTGTTTGTGAGGAAGAAAGATGGGTCCTTATAGTTGTATGTACATTATAGTGAACTAAAAAAAATCACGATTAAGAACAAAAATCTGTTGTCGCGTATTGATGATTTGTTTGACCAATTACAAGGATCTCGGGTATTTTCAAAGATTGATTTGAGGGTTGGATATCACCAATTGAAGATTAAGCCAGAAGATGTGGCCAAGACTACTTTTCGGATGACGTACAACAACTACAAATTTCTGATGATGCCATTTGGTCTTACAAATGCTCCTGCTGCTTTTGTAGATCTAAGAACCTGGTATTCCGGTCATATCTAGATAAATTTGTGATGGCATTTATTGATGACATTTTAATATATTTTAGGAATCACGAGGAGCATGAGACCCACTTGAGGATAGTACTTCAAGTGCTTTCTAAGGAGAGACTGTACACTAAACTAAAGAAATGTGAATTTTGGCTAGAGGAAGTGATATTTTTGGGACATGTGATTTCTAATGGAGGCATTGTTGTAAACCCGAAGAAGGTAGTGGCCGTTACTAATTGGAATAGACCCACTTCAGTGACTGAGGTTAGGAGCTTTCAAGACATGGCAGGATATTATAAAAAATTTGTATAGAACTTTCCACGGATAGCTATTCCTTTGACTTAGCTGATAAGGAAGGAGGCCAAGTTCACCTGGACAGAAGAGTGTGATCGGAGTTTTGAGGAATTGAAGGATCTCTTGACAACCGCTCCGATACTAATCATTCCGGAGAGTTTGGGTGGCTTTGAGGTATATTGAGACACCTCCAAGGCGGGTTTCAATTGTGTGTTGATGCAACATGGCGGGGTAGTAGCTTATAGGTCTAGAAAGCTGAAGGTGCAGGAAAAGAATTACCCAACTTATGATCTTGAGTTAGCAATGGTGGTATTTTCCTTAAAGATTTGGAGACATTATCATTATGGTGAGAAATTTCTTATTTATTCAAACCATAAAAGTTTAAAGTATTTGTTCTCGCAGAAGAAGCTTAATATGAGGCAAAGGAGTTGGCTTGATTTTTTGAAAGATTATGATTGTAAAATTCAGTATAAACCCGGGAAAGCTAATGTGGTTACAGATACTCTGAGCTGTCAATCAAGTTTTGTTACAAGTCTTCAGATAAAATAGATGAAGATGTTAGATTACCTAAAGCAATGTGATATTCAGCGGTATATTTAGGGCGATTGGATGATTTTATCATACCTTCAAATTCAACCGGAGGTGATTAATGAGGTTAAGGAGTAGGTAAATGATTCTTTCCTTATGGATATTATGGGGGATTTAAATAAAGACTCCACAATTTTAATGTCTGAGCTGATGGAGTATTGAGGTTTAGAGATCGTTTGTGTGTGTTGGATGAAAGGATTTAAAGGAGAAAATCTTAAAGGAAACTCACCGATCTCGATATACAATTCATCCAAAAATGAATAAAATGTATTAGGATTTGAGAAAAATATTTTGGTGGAGAAATTTGAAACGAGATATTATGGCTTATGTGGAGAAATATCTTGTGTGTCAACAATTGAAAGCTGAAAGGAGAAAACTATCTGGGTTATTACAACCAATGCCGATCCCAAGTTGGAAGTGGGAAGCATCGCTATGGATTTTATAGTGGGTTTGTTAATGACTCCTAAGAACCATGATGTCATTTGGGTTATCATCGATTGGCTGAGAAAACCAGACCATTTCTTAGCTATCAGGATGACGTATTCTTGTGACAAATTAGCCCAATTGTATGTGAACGACATTGTTAGACTTCGTGGTGTGCCCGATTTAGTTTTGTCTGATAGGAACCCCCATTTTGTTTTGAGGTTTTGGGGAAGTTTGCATAAGGAGTTGGGGATGGAATTAAAATTCATTACAGCATATTACCCCCAGACTGATGGTCAATCAGAGTGTACAATTCAGATCTAAGAGAATATGTTAAGAGCCTCTGTGTTAGACATGAAGGAAACTTGGGATAACTATTTGGCCCTAACAAAATTTTCCTACAACAATAATTATCAAGCGAGCATAGGCATGGCGCCTTTTGAGGTGCTATACGAGAGAAAGCGTAGATCACTAATTCATTGGGAGAAGATATGAGATAAAAGAATTTTGGGCCGCGAGTTTGTTAGAGAAAGAAAGGAGAAGATTAAGCTTATTCATGAAAATTTAAAGGTTGCTCAGAGTAGGCAGAAAAGTTACATAGATAAGCAAAGATCGATGCTAAAATTTGAGGTGGGAGATTATGTCTTTTTTAAAAGTGTCACCGTCTAAGGGAACATTCAGATTTGGGGTGAAAGGAAAACTAAAGCCACCATTTATTGGTCCTTTTGAGATTTTGGAGAGGATCGGGGAAGTGGCTTATAGGTTGGCGTTACCACCTAATTTGGCAGATGTACACGATGTATTCCAAGTATCGATACTTCAAAAGTATGTTCACGACCCCATGCACGTCATTGAGTACGAGCCCTTGACAATCGATAAGGATTTATCCTATGTTGAGGAGTCGATGCGGATTTTAAAATGAAAGGACCAGAGGTTGCATACAAAGATTATTTTCCTGGTGAAAGTGCTCTAGAAAAATCATTCACCTGAAGAAGCAACATGGGAGTGCGAAGAAGAGATCCGGAGCAAATACCCCTATTTGTTTCCTTGAGGTATGTATCTTCGTTAAATTTAGAGAATGAAATTTTATAAGTGGGGGAGGATTGTAAGGTATAGGTATCTAAAACATAGTTAATCCTAGTTATTAAATTGGTATAATAAGGTTTGGGATAACAAAAATTGAGAAAAGTAGAAAATTTGCCTTAGTTCAACAAGCAGCAGAATTGGTCCCACTGCTGGCTCAAGCTTAGCAGCGAGCACAAAAGACAGATTGCTCTGAAAAGGGGCTCGCACACGCTCACTCGAGTGAGATGGAGAGCTCAATTTCTAGCATAGATGCGCTCGCCATGCGCTCGTTGGGCGCTCGTTGGGTGCTCGAGCGTAAACCCGACTTCAACCATCAAGCTGATTTTGTTTTGTTTTAAAAAGGGGGAGGGGAGAGAGAAATATAAAGCATGAAGGGAGCAGCAAAGAAAGGAGAACGAAAGGAAAGGAAAGGAGGAAAAAGAGGGAGATTTTTACCGTTCCACTCCAATCTAAGTAAGAAAAATGGTAGATCAGACTAAAACAAGTGTACCTCCAACCTTGTTTTCCATTTTTACAGCTTTTGAATATCTCAATTTTGGTATTTATGCTCCATAACCCCCGTTGCCGAAGATTTGTTACGATTAATGTATATTTCTCATGATTTCTTGAGTAGATTTTAAGTTTATGTATATATATGACGATGTATAACTCAAATTTCATCGTTTAATGTGCGATTTGCGTTCGATTTGTGTCTGGAAGTTTTGACCTAAACCCTAACTTGAAAATTTGAGGATGTTATAGGTTCCAAATTTTGAGAAATGTGATGGAAATATTATTTGGCTTATTGTTAAGCATGTTGGACGTTTTGTACCCGAAAATTTTGTGAAAAGTCTTACTGTTGAAAATTCTAAGATATTCTGAAGCTTTCTGAAGGATTATCTGTATGATTTTGGTTGGCCTTTGAGGTACAGTAAGCTAAGAACTAAGAAATAAGGATAAGAATAATTTAGTTATGTTAAATCAGTAATAAAATCGGACCTAAGATTGTTATTCAGTCAGGTAAGGTTCTCTGACATGCCTTAAAATATTACGGTAGTAATCAATGATAACTCCGTCCATGGAATTATATGTGGTCCGCCCTTCCTCAGGGCGTTAGCTTAGAGGGTAGACTTTTGAGTCTAGCCTACCTTCTGGAGGTAATCCTGTAACTGATCCTACTAAAAGGGATATTTTTGTTCTATTTTTGGCCTCTGATTGTATATGTAACACAATTTATCCTCAATTATTCGCCTCATCGCTAGTAGGGTCTACTAGTTTGGTCATTCGGATAGTAAATGTAACGATCTAGATTCTAAAATATAGAAAGTCCCAGTCATCGAGTCAATATAATCAAGAAATCGAGGGAAATTGAAGGTTATCCGATCAACGCCAGTTGACCAAAAAATATAATAAGAAAAGTAAATCGGCCTTGCATGATGAAATCAAGTTTGGCCCTTGCATGATGAAATCAAGTTCGGCCCTTACATGATGAAATCAAGTTCGGCCTTCCCTTAGTGTAACGAAGTTCGGCCATCCCTTAGTGCAAAATAAGTCCGGCTCCATCCATGTGAATCAAGACCGGCCACCCTTGTTAAATCAAGACCGGCCCCAAAGTTTTTTTTTTTGGTAAGTAAGTATTTTGGATTAAAGGGAGAAAAAATACAAAATCTATGTTTTTTC